>JASCZW010003566.1:0-46639 GCA_034211315.2 Aedes japonicus
TAGTATCGATCCTACCTTTTGAAGTTGACTTGGTTTATATAAATAATAAAATGAACATCCCTGATTAATCATCTACTTGGACACCCCTACCTGAACGAAAGCCATAATAAAGAACATTGTTATTCCTTCTACGAACAAAGCTAGACGGGTGTACTTTGTTAGTGCAATATCCGAAAACGACGCGATTCTACAGTGGCAGACGAGGAAAATAAATTATAAAACGGAGAAGTGGTTGATTGTTCGATTATTATCGATTCTATGGAAGTTTTGCAGTTGTTTTGATGGTTCATTTCGAGGGTTTTGATTTCAGTGCTACAGTAAGTAGAGTGGATAAATTAAAATGTCTTCGAAGGTGTATTGCCATTACAAAATGGGGTGTGAAAAAGATACGTTGTGTTCAGAAATCGATAAAAATCTAGAAAATTGAGATGGCTTGAAAAGCTGGAAAAGATGCGGGTGAATGAAAAGAAAAAATTTAAAAATGTTCGAAAATGTGGTTGAGCCGAGAAAAACAAAATGGTGTACCTTTGATGATGAGCATGCAAGAATTCAAACCGGAAATTGGATTTGGTGTCGGAAAAAAATGGCCGTCACAGTGTCGATAAGCGATGAAGAGAATAGTAGTGATGGTGCGGGAACATGTGTGAATACGATAACAGACACGAAGATGAATCGCTGTTTGCCGGGAGGGGGAAAAAGAGAGTGTTCAACAGCGATGAAAGGAGTAGTGGTAACGGCGTGTGAAAAATATTTCATTTGAGATTGCTGTCTGTAGCTATGTAGTGGTGAAGGAAAAAGAGAGCAAGAGATGGATCACTGTAGAGAAAAGTAGTGATTAACCAATTTCTGGTGCTTGATTAGAGATAGATGTGTGTCTGTATGAGAGGGGCTGTTGAAAGTTTAATGGAAGTGTTGGTTAAAAAAAAATAACAGCCTGCAAGAGAGCGTCTAACAGGATGTTGCCTTATGTGTATGTAGTTACGTGAGCTTTACTCCAACGTAAATTGCGGAGTTGAAATCCAGAAACACGAACGGCCTTAATGAAAAAAAAAAAAAAAATAGCCCGTTGTATGTGTTATCGGACAGGAATGATGGTTCGTTGATAACTCGAACCGGCGGTACCAGTTTGATGAGCTGGGTACAAGCGTAAGTAAGATGCAAGAAGAGCCATCTACGATTTCGGTGAGTCAAAATAAAACTTTTTTTTTCATTTTATCAAGTGACATGATTGCTCAATCAGATGCAATTCAAATTGTAACATATGCTGTTGGACGATGAGAATATTGAATCCTGAGTCTGGGGCCGCGAGCCGGATTCTCAGTTGATCACTGTATAAGAGACAGTATTTGAGGTGAAATGGGCCGCGTTCCGGATTCACCAGTTAAATTAGTACAAATAGTAAACAAATGGATGAAGGAATGTTGCATTTTTTTTGTTTTTCAAAGAGATGGCATGAAGAAAGGCCAACCATCTGAGTTTTAAACCAAAAGCTGAGTGCTAGATTAATGTCTGACAGTCTGATTTTTAGTGACACGAAAATTACTGGTGAAATGGGCCGTGTTCCGGATTCACAGGTCGTAAGTGCCAAATATTTTTATTTCAAGTCATATTACCGACGAAACCATGAGTTTTGCTATCGAGAGCCTGAGTCATGGGCCGAGAGCCGGATTCTCAGTGTTGCTAAAGTTATTAGACATTAGAAAAAAAATAATGTACCGTGCTCTGGATTGACTGGGCAAAAGTACAGAATAGACTTAAATTTATTTCAAATCATTGTGATATTATGAATTAAACCATGAGTTTTCCTATCCAGAGCCTGAGTCAAGGGCCGAGAGCCGGATTCCCAGTGCTGTTATACTTGATAGACATTGATTATCGCGGACAATAATGGTGAAATGGGCCGCGTGCCAGATTCACTAATATAAAAAGTTAAATGGGGAATAAAACCGTGAAACGAAACCGTGTTTTGAAAACGAAGGTTTCTTGTGGAAGGTCGTGGATTCAATTTATACTCTAGTTTTAGCTGGACACTGGTGTTGTTCTTCAAAATTGTCGTTTTTTTTATGACTGGCGTGAATTAATTTCAAATATATAAATCACCATATAGTGAATGCACGTTTATAAATAAATTTTAAATAATATTGTTGAACAAATATTAATGACATTTATTCATAACATAAATAAATAGATTAAAACTACTAAGATCTTAATTCACATACAGAGAATAATGATTTGATTTCACATAAATAAATAATACTGAGTTGGATAAAATTTAATCAAATTCTTATGGTTTGCAAATAAAACTATCTTGAAGGAAAAGGTGAATTGTGTACGTGGTTTGGTGTTGTTTTGTTTGTGATGAGTTTTTTTGTGTAGGCAAAGCACGTTCGGAGACATATGAAAAATTATGAATTTTGAATTATAATATTAATTATCTGTAAAAAATTCTCAGACGATGGAGGCGTTCAGACCAGTCAAACAATTTGATGTAAAAGTTGATCAGTCTCAATTAGCGTCAGAATGGAGAAAATGGAAGCGTAGCTTGGAGTACTACTTGGCCGCCAGCGGGATTACTGGCCAACGGGAGAAGAGAAATCAGCTGCTACATCTAGGAGGGCCAGATCTGCAGGACATCTTTGACAACTTGCCAGGAGTTCACGATGTGCCTCACGTTGCACCAGATCCACCATTTTATGATGTGGCCATTCAACAACTTGATTCTCATTTCCAACCATGCAGACGACGAACGTATGAAAGACATGTGTTTCGACAAATTTCACAACTTCCCGGAGAACGTTTTGGGGATTTTGTAATGAAATTGCGCGTCCAAGCAAGCCGATGCGATTTTGACCAAGAAGGCAGCTCAGTAATGGATAGTATGATCATTGATCAGATAGCAGAGAAGTGCGTTTCGTCTGCTCTTCGCAAGAAGATTCTTGAAAAAGATCGGCCTCTTGACGAAGTAGTAGCCATCGGTAAAACGATTGAGGATGTTGAGCAACAGTGCAAGGAAATGGTTCGACGAGAAAATGATGATAAACCACCGACCGCCGTGAATAAGGTCAACCAACAGGTTCCGCACTCGTCAAAAGTTGCATTCCCATCAACAAGCAACCGTTTGTTCCAGTCCCAAGGCAATTTTCGTCGGCAGAACTTTCGAGACCAACCGAGATTCAACTTTGACACCAGGAGAAATTGGTCATCATCCAGAGTGCAACCTTTTGTCGGACCCGCATCGTCTGGTGGGCGGCATTCAAACAATGACAGCAGGATTTGTTTTGGATGTGGACGTCGTGGGCATCTTAAAGGGGACTCATCGTGCCCTGCCCGGGAAGCACAGTGGCTTGAGATGCAGAATGATGGGTCACTTTGCTAAATGGTGCACGAAGAGGACGAACGACGATCAGAATACTAATACTCCACCGCCTAAACGTATTAAGACGGTAGTTGAATCTGACGACAAGATGTACGGAGATAAAAGTATCCCTGAAATGATCAAGACATTTGTTTCATAATGGGCGGAAATGTTTTTCGTTTCAAAGTGGGAGGCGTCGAAACTGTTATGACGATTGACTCTGGTGCGGCAGCCAACATCATCGATTTTAAAACGTGGCAAATACTACGACAAAGCGGAGCCAAAGTCAGTTTTAATCCGCAGGTCGACCGATCTTTCAAGGCTTATGGTTCAACGATTCCTATTAACATGGTTGGAATGTTTGTTGCCGAAATAGAAGCAGCCAACAACAAGACTAAAGCTACATTCTACATAGCCAAGAACGGGATGCAAAGTCTTCTGGGAGATGAAACGGCTAAGAAGCTCAAGGTGTTGAAAATCGGCTACAATGTTGGATCGGTTCGAGAAATCCCAGCTACTTTTCCGAAGATCAAAGGGATTGTGGTGGAGATTCCGGTGAACCCAGATGTCAAGCCCGTACAGCAAGCATATCGTCGTGCTCCATTCGCATTGGAGGATAAAATCGACGAAAAACTGCAATATCTACAGAACCAGGACATTATTGAACGAGTGCAGCAACCGTCGGCATGGGTATCTCCGATTGTACCAGTTGTGAAGGATAATGGCGACATACGTCTGTGTGTCGACATGCGCAGAGCGAATCAGGCTGTCATCAGGGAGACACACCCATTGCCTATTATTGAGGAGCTTTTTGGCGGAATCAACGGAGCAGTTCGATTCTCAAAGGTAGACATCAGAGAAGCGTACCACCAGGTGGAAATTTCGGAACGATCCAGGGAAATCACAACCTTTATTACAAAACAAGGACTGTTCAGATATAAAAGGCTAATGTTCGGTATTAGCTGCGCCCCAGAGTTATTTCAGAAGGTGATGGAGTCAGTCGTTGCTGGGCTAGAAGGGGTGGTCGTTTACTTGAGACGACATTATGATCTGGGGACGAAATCAAGAGGAACACGATCGCCGACTAAGTGCTCTACTATCTCGGCTACAAGAATATGGAATTCTTCTGAACAAAGAGAAATGCGTTTTCAATGTTTCTCAGCTTGAATTTCTGGGTCATCAAATGTCTATTTCGGGTATCCGGCCCACAGTAAGCAGGATCGCAGCTATTAAATCGTTTCGGCTTCCGAGTAATGTTTCTGAACTACGGAGTTTTCTCGGATTAATAACATATGTTGGCAGGTTTCTACCATCTTTGGCAGATATGACAGAGCCACTTCGGAATCTACTTCGCTATGGGGAAAAATTTGACTGGCAACCTGAACACACACGAGCGTTTGAAGAGATCAAGTCTGCTATGACTAGGACTAACTTTCTGGGCTATTATGATCCTAAGGATCTTTGTATAGTAGTAGCCGATGCCAGCCCCAGTGGACTGGGTGCTGTTCTAATACAACAGAATGCAAGTGGTGAAAGAAGGATCATATCGTTCGCAAGCAAGTCCTTGACAGAGACCGAAGAAAATATTTCCAAACGGAGAAGGAGGCACTGTCACTAGTTTGGGCTGTCGATAGGTTCCAATTATATCTACTTGGAAAACGGTTCAAGCTGATTACAGACTGCAAACCGCTTATGTTTTTGTTTAAAGAACGATCCAAGCCTTGTGCCAGGATAGAGCGTTGGGTATTGCGTCTGCAGGCTTATAATTTTGATGTGGTGTATGAACCGGGAGAACACAATTTGGCCGATGTGCTTTCTCGATTGTCAGTGACCAACCCAGTAGCTTACAGATCATCGGATGAAGATTGCATATTACAATTGGCATTAACTGGTTTTCCTAATGCCATATCGGTTGAAAGAGGTTGAAGAGGAGATCTTGAAAGATACCGTGCTGCAGAGCGTCCTACAAAGTTTGGAAACAGGAATATGGAATGAAACAACGAAGGAATTTAAACCATTCAGCTCAGAGTTGTGTCGGGTCCGAAATCTTCTATTGAGAGGAGATAGACTTGTCATTCCAGAGCAGCTTAGGTCGCGAGTAGTGGAAATTGCCCATGAATCTCATCCGGGAATGGTGGTCATGAAGAGGAGGCTTCGTCAAAAGGTGTGGTGGCCTCAGATGGATAAGCAAGTTGAGTCATTCGTTAAACAGTGTAAATGCTGTACTCTGGTATCAACGCCAAACCCTCCTGAGCCAATGAACCGTACCAAGTTACCAGTGAAATCTTGGGCCGATCTTGCTATCGATTTTATCGGGCCGTTACCATCCGGCCATAACCTGCTAGTTATCGTGGACTACTTTAGTCGTTTCACAGAGGTGATAATTATGAAGCAAATTACAGCGATTTTGACTGTGAAAGCTTTACATAAAACATTTTGCCGTTTCGGAGTTCCAGAGTCCATAAAAACCGATAACGGGCCCCAGTTCATCAGCAGTGAACTTCAAGATTTTTGCAAGGAGTTTGGCATTGATCATCGGAGAACAACACCCTATTGGCCTCAGGCTAATGGGGAAGTGGAAAGGATTAACCGCTCTATTGTAAAAAGGCTGAAATTCAGTCAAGAAACGACAGGGGCAGATTGGCAGTGGGACCTCAGTACTTTTGTGCTCATGCATAACTCAACGCCACATTCCACAACGGGGTGGCACCATCAATTTTGATGTTTGGAAGGAAGCTGAAAGACAAATTACCCGGTCTATTGATGAAAGGACCCAGCATCTTGGAGGAGGTTTATGATCGGGATCATCTGCAGAAGATGAAAGGTGCGGAATACGCTGATAATCGGCGCAGAGCCAAGAAGACTGAGATATCGCAAGGTGATACAGTTGTTTCAAAGAGGATACAAAAGGACAACAAACTCTCAACGACATTTGATCCTGAGGAGTATTCTGTAGTTGCTCGAAATGGTTCAGACGTAACTTTGAAATCAAAGGAGAGTGGAAAGGTTATTCACCGAAATGTGGCTCACCTCAAAAAGCTTTTCGCAGAAACAAATTATACCGGAACCGAAGACGACGAACAAGAAACTGAGAAGGACATCGAGGAAGCGGTACAACCAGATCCAGGGTGCACATCAGCCAGTGAAGGAAAAATGGAAATGGGAACAGAAAGCCAACAAAGACTCCCGAAGACTGATCCAGGTGGTGGTGCACAGTTTCGTCCAAGACGAGAAGTTAAGCATCCGTCATATCTGAAAGACTATAAAATTGATAATATTAATTTGTTTTAAGAAAGAGAGGAATGTAGTATCGATCCTACCTTTTGAAGTTGACTTGGTTTATATAAATAATAAAATGAACATCCCTGATTAATCATCTACTTGGACACCCCTACCTGAACGAAAGCCATAATAAAGAACATTGTTATTCCTTCTACGAACAAAGCTAGACGGGTGTACTTTGTTAGTGCAATATCCGAAAACGACGCGATTCTACAGTAAGGAGTGTATCGAATATAAGCTATCCACATACATTTGCGTTGTACGCATGTATTTGTGATGGTTTTTTATGCTCTGAACACTGCATGCTGTGCGTTTAACTGTCAGCTTTCTTTTGTTTACTTGTTTGTGCGGTTCAAATTCTGCGTTTTCAAAATGTCGCGTATTGAAAAGGAAGTGAAAATTAAGGTTCTGGACACATGGCTAAGTGAGAAGGGTATTACTATGCGAAAATTGGCGAAGCGGTTTGGAATTCATCATGCGAGTGTTAAAACCATCAATAATAAGTTTGAGAACACTATTCTTTGGATGAGCTACCAGGAAGAGGCAGAAAACCCGGTTCTTCAACCCGAAACTGGAGCAGAAAGTGGTATCTCTAATCATGAAGATCAAATCAATGTCAATACGTGATTTGGCCAAAAAAGCAGGAACGAGTGTCGGAATGATCCAGCGTATCAAGAGGCGAAACCACCTGAAGACCTACAAGAAGCAGAAAATCTCGAAACAAAGTGCAGAACAGAAGAAGCGAGCAGCAACAAGGGCCCGGAAATTGTATTCGCGTCTTTTGCAGCGTCCGGATGCATGCGTTTTGATGGACGATGAGACCCATGTAAAGGAGGACTCAAAACCCTTCCAGGTCCACAATACTTTACTGCCGTCGTTGGGGAGGATGTGAGCGATGCGGACAGGTCGATTCAAGTGGAGAAATTCGGTCGAAAGGTACTGGTATGGCAAGCAATATGTTCCTGTGGTTTGAAGTCAACCATTTTTTACACTACCGGAACTATAAATGCGAAATCTATCGATCTGAGTGTCTCCAGAAGAGATTGTTGCCTTTATATAAGAAGCATAGTACACCTTCACTGTTTTGGCCGGATTTAGCGTCGGCTCACTATGCGCAAAACCACTCTCAATTGGCTTGCGGAAAAGGGTATAGATTTCGTTGAGAAAAATATCAATCCACCAAATTGCCCTCAGCTTCGACCCATCGAACGTTACTGGGCAATCGTGAAGAGGTCTTCAAGAAGACTGGTAAAGGCAGCTGGGAACATGCAGGAGTTCAAAAAAATTTGGGCTCAAGCGTCCAAAAAATGCGATGCAACACTTGTCCGGAACTTGATGAAGAGCATTCGATCCAAAGTTCGAAAATTCGTGAAGGAATAACTTAAATTTCATCCGGTCTTCATTATGTTCAAGTTTAACCTCGTACAATAAAGGATCAATTTTTGTATGAATAAAATATCAGTTTTCAACATAATTTGAAAGAAAGTTTGTGGATAGCTTATTTTCGATACACTCCTTTAGAAGGAGATGATCGCTCATCACCATGAGGCCTCAAGAGTGGACAGTATTGTTTGCTAGAAATGAAAGTTATGGAGAGATAGAGTTGATAGTTCCGTCAGTGTATGCGACAGGTTTTGAAAATTGAATAGAAGTATTGAAAAATGAGTGAAGGGCTTGGATAGATGCAGCACTGGAGCCAAGCACGCATTCCTTTGCCTAATATCCCACTGCCAGGTAGGTCAGGGCACGGACGAATCAGCCACCTCAACAGGCAAAAGAATTAGAACTACCGCTAGATCCATCACAAGCAATTGGTCACCACGTGAACACGATCAGGCGCGCATTCTCCTGCCCTGTCGAGGTGGAGGATTCGTCCGTGCCTTGACCTACCCACAGTGGGGATGTTAGGCAAAGAATATGTCCTTGGTTTGAGTACTGCTATATCCGAACCTTTCGCTCTATTTTCAATACTTCTATTCAATTTACACAACACACTGACCGAACTATCAACACTCCTCTTCATATCTTCATTCCTAGCAAACATTACTGTCCACCTTTTGGGGCTTCATGTTGATGAGCGAACATCTCCTAGTACATCATAACCGTTACTCACGTGCGGAGAATACAAACATAAAAATTATAGTATCCAATCACATGTTTAACCGTTTCAATCGACGTATGGTTGTTGAGGCTAAAGGATTCTTTGGCATGACGGTTCTAGATGATTCTTAGTTGTTCATTCAAAGTTTTTATTAACCAATTCCTATTTTAGATGCTAGCAATACCGCCCTTCTCCACCTGTTCCAGCAGCGCTTGCAAATTCACATCGAAAAGCTCGCACCGGATGGGCATCTCTAGAGAGTAGAATGGATTTTTCAGGTACGTAGTCAGTATAGCTCGTAGATTCGCTTCAGCAGGACATCCATCCCGGCCTGTAGACTCTCGGCCACGACCATAAACTTTACTCCTGTCAAGGTTTGAAGCAATGCAGCCGGAATGTGTCGGCTTCCAGCACCTCGATACCGCTGCTCTTTGGTTCCGGGCTCAGTTGGCTCGCAATGGCAAACAACGGATAGAACATACTGGCCAGGAATATCTTCTCATTTGTGGTCATCTTCGGCCGACTAAACTTTAACGTCAGCGGGTAATTGTCTTGGTTTTCGATAATATCTTTGATCTCGCGTCCGTCCTCCAGCAGCGAACCGTTGGCCAGGATGCCGTTGACGCTGACGAGTACGTGACCAACTGGAAAATTAATGCAAAATTATATTAATGATTGTTTCATTCAGTTTGCAGATAAATTCAAAAACATGTATCGATTTCAGTATTATTCTGGATATGTATCTGAATCAGCATATTATTATTACTATTTATTAACGACACTTTACCATGTATGTGGCATTCGTGTCGGGAAAATCAGCATATCATTAGGAAAACCGTACTTCTCAATTTTGAACTTAACAATTTATTTAAAATTTGACAAAGTTTCTGATCATCATATCAATCGACTGTAGAATTAGTGCCCTGACGTTAAATATCAACTGATTCAGTTGCTCATTAGTTTATGCCGCAATAACTGAGTATTTCTACCTATATTTATTTGAGTATTTATACACATATTTATGTTCGTAATTGAAGAACACTTAAGTCCAATTGATCAATTCGTTCTTACCATTAATTCCATCTTTTTGGCCAAATACGACTGAAATTTTCTTCGGCTCATACTCCAAGTTGATTTCCAAGGGGAAGCTGTACGTTCGCTCGGTTTCTATTTTCGGTACGTTGTGATCCAGATTGAAAATCAACCCCCCTGATTTGCTCACAATGTAAACTCCATAAATCACCATTTTGCAAGCCACAATAGTTCCGTTTTGTCCTATTACAATACTAAATTATAATTAGTATTCTAATGTTTTTTCATCGATTCCTCCGCGTAAACATCACCACTGCATAAATTCACTTTACTTTACTCTAATCATTCTGACAGATATTCTACGACAACAAACTGAGAAAACTGATGTTGTCATTGATCCAGCTGACAAGTTGCTCAATATTTCGAGCAGTTCCTTTATTTTCCAAAACACGATTGGGAGTGTAGTTTACATTAACCAAATCGCCGTTTCCGAACAGATGATTTGGATGGTTCATGAGTTGAAGTGACTTGAACAGGTTTAATCTGGGATTCAGTTATCACAATACTACCCGTCCTGCAGATTCCAAGTGGCAACATCGCCAGAATGAGACGTATTTTTGTGTAGCTTGCAAGCGACCAGTATAGAGAAACCATAAAAGAGAAAATCAACACCCTTTCTTTCGTCATAACGAAATCACAAAATTTATATGTTTCCCTTTCCTCAATAGTTCGTTTTATATGCCCTTTACTCTCGCGAAAAATGGATAGTATATATGTAAGTATGGAAATTGTATACGTGCTCATTCGTTAGTTTATTTTTTTTTGTAATATTATCGTCTCCATCCCCCAATTCCAGAACATAGGAGCTGCAATATTACTCGGTACGTTAGATAGCATTAAGGGTATAGCCGTAGTTTTCTACCTAGATAGAGAAGCAAACCGGAAGGCACTACAATCGAAACCGGGTCGTGCCACCAAGGAAAGCCTTTCCACACCTACGCCAGAAGCTGTTGCCCAGCAGCAGGCAGCATCATCATCATCAACCAGCACAACGAGATTGACGGGTGTAAACAACAAAGACAACGTCAAGCGAAAAGTGCGTATAAATCAAAATATGTGTGAGATTTTCTTTTGCGTCGCTTTAAAATGTTCCATTCTAGGGATTGAGGAATTTTTGCTGTTTGTGCGATTCTATTTCCTGTCACCTCGGATCTCTGATTGCATATAGTTCTGTAAAAATTTAAATTATTGAACCTGTTGGATGAGAGCCAGTTGGCATACACTTTGTCATTCGGGCAGTATATGAACGCTATTCCAACATAACGTAAGGTACTGCGGATAACTGCAATATTTATTTCAATTTCAAAATAGCACAACAGAAATTATGCTCCTACGATCAAACTTACTAAGCTGTAGTTCTACACCTACGGCTCTAGAGCCTTAACATTCAGCAAATGTATGGCCCACTGGTGCACTTCATATGAGGTAACATATTCATTTTCAACTTGAGGCCTAGCCATAAAGATGGGAAACATAAAGAATTCCTTTTTGTATACACCCAAAGCAACATTGCTTTCAAAACTAGACCAAAGGTCGCTTGGGACCAATATTATCTGTTGATATCTTGCACGAGTTGCCTGTGTATTAATGCAGCTTACATGAACGCGAATGCTACACCCGACAAATTCTAGAATCCTATTTATTTCAATAGAACTCCCTCCGTGAATCGCTAGGTGATGGCTTTTCCGAGAGTTTAAGTAACTTTTGTCAATAATTAACGCGTATAAACCACGATTTTGTGATTTGATTTGAGCTACAGCGTCATGTCACTGCGATGTAATTTTGTATCTCACTTCACTAACTTCAAACATCATGTGTTTAAGTTGAATACTACGTACTTCAACCAGGTCTGATGTTTCTCCGGTTTTCACATAACGATTGATCCTCAGCACTTCGCCAGGATTGCAACGTGTCCATCCATAGAAGCAATTCGACACGATAAGTGTTCGCGCAGTTTTTAACGGATATTGAATAGTACTCCGTAGAATCTTGCTTAGCTTCCAAAACTTAGCACTATACAGGGTTGTTACGGCAGCGCGGATTTCGCGAATTTCGCGGATTTCGCGATTTTCATGGATTTGGCGCGGATTTGTTCATAAAATTCGTTCTGGCGCGGATTTGGCGCGGATTCGTTCAACATCATATTGATATACCCACACAGAAACAAAAGCGTTCACGAAAATGAAAACGGACCGTGAACTAGTTCACGTTTTCAGGATTTTTACCTAAATACGTGATTTAGCTCGTGATTACGTGAGTCAGTTCACGGTGTATTTTTGCTTGTTCTCGAATTCATGACTGCAGTTCACGGATCCGGGCACGATTTTTTTTCCCTGCAGAATGAGTTAAATGAATTAACAAAATGAGTAAACCAGAGCGTGTTTATTTTCAGTGTCAGGGTAATGTAAAAAACAGGCTGTCAAAATTGCCGCATTTGAGTGCTGTGTTGCCAACACACAAAAAATGCAAGTAAAATTTCAAGAATTTCCAAGAAACTCGAATCATTATTTAATGATAATTAAGATGAGAACTCCAAAGCAAATGAAAAGAGACAGCCTAGGAATTTCGAACGAATAATTCTATAAGTTTCCAGGAATAAATCCATGAGGATTAATATCCAACCGAAGAATTATTTCTTGAAAATACGAAGTTTAATACCTAAGAATTCTAAATGGACTCAGGGACTTAAATTCAATACTATTAAAAATCTAAGAAAGCATTTTATTATTTGTTTGCTAGTAGATATGTATTATAACCTTCATTTTTTTAGGGCTGCTATCAAACAGTTTGGATATGTTGTTTCTGATTTGGCAAAGTATCTGTACTATTACTTTGTCGTTCCGTCGAAGTGGGAAGAATTCAAAGAAAGCTGCATAACCAAGCCTAAACGTTTCCAAAAGCATGTTGAAACCTGGTGGGCAACTCTCGGACCAGCTGCAGAAGTGGTTCTTTCAAACTACAACCACTTAGTTTCTTTGAAAAAGAAATTGCAAGGCCTGGCAAAACGGAGCTTTTATGAAGAAGAAATTTTGAAAATTTTACTGCTGCCAGATATCAAAGGGCAGGTTCTTTTTGTGATTGAATCAGCGGGAGAAACGGAAAAGTTGCTTAAGTATCTCGAAACGAATGAGTTTATTCTTTTCGATATTTATGATAGGATTCTCGCATTTTTGGTCACTATGATGTCAAGAGTTTACAATCCAAAACAGATAACGGAAGCCATCAACAACAAAATGCTAATGGAAGAACATTTTCTTAAGGATACGGATGTAATTATTTACAAATCCATTCTTGACGCTGCAGGAAATCAACTTAAAACATCTCATTTCAATAAGCATTTTAAAGACCACACTAACGCTTTCGTCTCGTATTTGTTTTCCAAAGATGTTCCGAATGAATTTGTTAGACTAGTCAGCTACTTCAAGGTTGGAAGGATCATAAATAAGGATTCCATCAAAGAAATCGTCCACTTAGTCGATGTTATTGATTTTAAATTAGACAAATCTAAAATTCACGAAGAACTAGTACTTGCAAGTGTCAAGTTGTCAACTAAAACGGTTGAATCAGAAACAGATTTGGAAGAACTTGATTTTTTATTCCAGGACGATAGTTTCTCTGAAATGAGAACATTGCTCAACATTGTAACTTGCGTATCTCATTCTAATGCAGAGGTCGAAAGAAAATTTTCACTATCTAAGCATGTGTTACCGGAAAACCGAACTAGGCTCAGTGTACAGCAGTTCAATAATCGTAAACATATTTTGAGTGGCATGCATTTTTTGAGAATGATATAACTAGATTTGTTGTTTCAAAGGACTTGATTTTGAAGGCGAAATTTGCGAGGCAATCTTACGAATCCAAACAGAAACAAAAGAAAGATTTTGAATTAGTGGAGGCACAAAAAAATAAGGAAAAAGCAAAGAAGGAAGCAAGGCACCAGCTCAAAAAGCAAGAAGAAGTTGTAGGAATGAAAGGGAAGGCTAAAGAAGATATTTTTAATTTGATGGAAAAAGAAATCAGAGCTATGACATCCAATAATCCAGAAACATCATTCCTGAAAGTTCTTTTGAAACAAAAAGATAACATCCAGCAGAAGGAACAATCAGAAAGGGAAAAATTAGCTCATATGAAGGCTATTGAGAACTATTAAATGTTATGACGTATATGTTAAATAAATACGTACCTATCTTGATACACCATTGACAAAATATGGATCATTCTCTTTGACATACTTTACATATCGGTTGTGTTCGAGTGCTTTCATCACTCACTCAAACGTCCTGTGCTCCTTCAGGGGTGGACTTGGCCAGCGTGGATCACATCTTGGGTCATTGGTTGTTTTTGTCTGGACATTTTTATTAAGTTGGTTATCGGTCAATTTATTTGACTTAGCTCATCGTGACTTATGTTTCCCTCTTTACAGGTTTTATTTCACACTGAAGTTTTCAATTACATTCCTGTTTTGAACAATGCATCTAATTGGCTCAAAAACGCAGACAATCTTATTGTGGGGAACGGTTTTAGCTCCACCGAGACCCTATTCCAAGCGCTGGGTTTTTCTGAAGGAAATTAATCAAAAATCTACTTTTATTATTTGTAGCATACTGCCAAAAATGAGTGATGCATGTTATTTGTTTGAAATAGGTTCGCCTACTGATGAAGCCTATCCTATATATTTGATGCTTGATAAGTTATAGAACATTCGTGTGTGGATTGGATTTGAAGGCGCGGATTTGATTTTGAACTCGCGCGGATTTGGCGCGGATTTGATTTTGAACTCGCGCGGATTTGGCGCGGATTTATTTTCAGACTTCTCGTAACAACCCTGACTATAGTTTCGGAGAGATGTAGTGAACAGCTGCGGATCTCTATATCTACAATACTCTCGATGTCCTTAGCGTTCCTTAGGTGAATGAGGAGCTTGAAGTATTCTGGAAGATCTTGTTAATGCACGGTGTAAGTAACTAGTGGCACGTATAGGTTCTCAGCCTCTGACAAAGTTGTGGAAAATACTGTTACTGCTTCATCAATTTGCTAATTGTTGATAAGCGGTGATGTGACGTTCACTTTTCATTGACAAAATGAGAAAAATGACGCTAATCTGCCTAATTCTATAGCTCCAACGATGGCAAACTCAAAGCGAAATGATTAAGTCTGCATTTATCGTGAAAACTACAGGAAGATTGCTCAACGGTAAATCTTCGTATACTCCTGGAATTGTTGTGTCGTTGCGGTTTTTCGTGGAGACTACCAGGTCTTATGTCCGTGGGTTAGATGTATGGAATACGGCTTACCTTTTCTGGATAGTGAGTTATACAACAGACGTCTCGCTTTGATAGGTATGCACAGTTCCACGATCTGTGGCGAGCGTTCAGGTCACCAGTTATAAAAAAATGCACTCTGAAAAATGGTCACGTGCAATTTATGTGACAACCTAGGTGATTTTAATCCACCTTATTGTTCATGTAACTTTTACTGGAATGGCAGGTCGAGTCTAGAGTCGATTTGATTATTCAGGTGATTGTCGAATACCGCTCACGTGATAAGTGGGTGAGAGCTACAGAAAATCTTGTAAATAGCATGTACGAGATTGTTCCTTAAAAGGTCTACATTTTATATGCGAATAATAAATTGTGGAACCCGCTAATATTTATCATTTTTATTCAACGAATAAGATCTTTTGCTTTATACAGTTTGTGTTGATTTTAACCCAAAAGGCTAATAAATGTTTGTTGATTTTTATTTTTCAATTCAAGCGTTCAAAATTCCAAAAAATTTCTCATAATTCAGTATGTAAAGCAACCAACTGGAAAATTGTTTGTTCTTAAGTTTCAATCCTTCTCAGTGTAATTAAAGTGAAACTGGAGGGAGTCCTTTTTCCATACGATTTACAGGTTAGGTTAATTATCAGTTCACGATGTTTGAGACCAAAAATCACAAACAAAACCAACAACGCTGAAATTGCTAACCAATGGATGCTCCATTGGAGCAAACAATTATTGAAAATTTCACGCCGCAAGTCGTAATAGTATTTGAGATTTGTGCTCAGTAAACTTCGAAGTGATAGGGACTTGATCCCGTATGTCCTTAACGCCACGATACCAAGGCGGAAAAAGTCGAAAAACCAACTTCCTCATTTTACAATAAATGTATTTTTGTAATTTTGTTAAGTACCTATTTGAAATTTCTTTTTCCAAAATTTTATGAAGATTGGATGAAATTTGTGGTCTCTAGAATTTTTGAAAGTATGGGTCCTATTTGATTGTGTTTTTTTACTTCCATACAAAATATATAGAGAATCAGAAAAAAACTTCAAGTAAGTTTTCAAATGTGAGCACACATGCGCACATACACCACAATAGGCGTATTTAGAGAATTTGTTACCAGTTTTCCGAAAATTTAGGTTTCATCTTGCGCAAACGTGCAAATACGATTCTGGGAGGCCAGAGTCCTGGAATGTCTGAGAAACCCTTGACAGGGAAGGTCCATTAATTTTGTCACGCATCAAGGGGGGGGGGGGGCGTGATGATCCATACAAAAAAATTTGAAGGTCCATACAAAAAACGTGACAAGGGGGGGGGGGGGTGGATTTTTTTTTGCGTGGCGTAATTAATGGACGTTCCCAAATTGGTAAATACATATATCTCATACCCGTCTTACAAGGACGGGTATTTATATATCCTGGAGAACAGACTTTTGATTTAAGGTCTGGAGTGTCGAGTGTTATGTACAACGAACACAGCTCGAACAACTGAACACATGTATGTGTTTGTATGTGTGTGTGTAGAGTATATGTCTAACGAAATTACTAACTTAGTTTTCCAAGCAACTATTGAACTGATTGAAATGAAACAACCGCCAAATGATAGGTACTGTGGCCCTATACGATGTTTTCGAATTATATTGAACTCTATTCTTTTGTTCCGGAGAAACCCATAGAGAGTGGCCAATTTCAATGTATAGGATAAATTTCATGTTCCGATTTCTCCCGGGAAAGTTGCCAGATTCGGATTTGGATCAAAACCTTTTATGTGATACATCAAATATCATGAGAACTCAGAAATAAGTATCATTTTTTCAGAACCACAATGACCTAGGGTTTGTATTCCTAGTACTCACAGGGTAGTTTAAAAATGGTCAGATCTCATGATTGGTGGATAAACTTGGGTTTTTATTTTCAAATAAATTTACATGGAATTTTATTTTTCATTTTGATTTTCTGTACTGTACTTTTCTTGTTATAATACTTCAAACCCCATCCCTCTTGGAGTGCACATTGTGCATGACCTCTCATACTGATTAATATGTGAAATATGGAGTAATTCAATCCTTCCCCACAATGCAGCATAACAGAATTGAGTGAATCCTGGAGAGTGCGATTTTTTCTTCTTATGATTAAGGGATGTTATTGTTGGAAGAATGTACAGTAAGGAAGTGAAATGTAAACTTTAAGCTAATGTTTCGGCTTATGAGTTTACGAAGTCATTCGATTACTTGTGTATATGTAACGCAATCTTACTTTTTATTTCTTATTTTTTTGTTATTCCACATCAACCCTTGCCGACATACGGTATCATGAATACGACAAATAATAGTTAGTTTAGATTTAAATTTAATAAATGTCACATGGTATTGCACGTGGTCTAGGATAGGGAAGAAAACAGGAGAAAGAAGGGAAAGCATTAGTTATTGGTAACATGCTATGCGCAAGTGAGATTTTCATGGTGATATTCTCACAACGGCCGTTCAGAATGGTTCGACGGACGCATATGAGAGATCGTTTCCGATGAGTTTCCACTGATTTACTCCATTCCATCTCGTTTATTTATAGAAAACAAGAAACATTATACTACGTGTTATATTGTGGAATATCAGGGCGATGATCCCTCATCACATTTTCAGTGATCAGTACAAGCTGTTCATTTAGTTCAGGCACTTTTGAACGTTGATGTGGCAGCCTATTCACAGATGAAATCTGCCGCGACCAACTCGGCATAACGTGCCCTTATCCTTTTCTGAATCGAAAGGCAGGGTCGAGTCATAAATTTTCTGAAAAGGAACAAACTTATCAAATTTTGCGAATTTCTATGATCCTCTTAATTTTTTTTGGAATGAAATAACTGAGTTATACAATTTTACGTATGTTCCGGATATTCCATGGATCATAGCCTGTTACTAAGTTTGGAGAAGATGCCATGAAATAGTAGTGGGTCCTGGCTGATTGTCGGGGAATTCTTTGTCAGTTCTGTTGTGGTTGAAAGTAAAAGTTTGACTAGGGCCGGTCCAGGATTTTTTCGGTTTGGAAATTTTCTTGATTTCCCTGTTTGGGGATATCCTTGGTCAGCCCAAAACTAAGGTGGCGGTTCCATTAGTGTTGAAACCTAACTCTGTAGCGGGCAAGATCGGATATTGGCTTGTATTTTGATAATGTCCTTATACAGGATTCTGTGATTTGAATTGTAATAGAATTTTCTGATCGCTGGGTTTATTTGCGAACATTTGTGGTTGACATCAATAGCTTTTCACAATTATATCGCTGTAAAGCAAATGAACAGTTTTGGAAGAAGTTTATATCTGTAGATACAATCAGTTCGTTTTTGGTTTTGCATAACTGGTTGAATTGTTTTTAAATAAATTATCTAATAGATAAATCGTCTAGATCAAACCTTTGTAGGGGTAAGTGGCGGGACCATCATCATCATCAGAAGTGAGCTGAGACTGTGGGTAAAAATGAAAAATTGATCAGAGGGAAGAGAGGCAATTCGCTCTAATGCATAGTGTATAGCCGCCAATTCTGCGACGTATACGAAGCAACGATTTTTAAGTTTGAAGAAGGCGCTATGAATCTCGTTAAAAACACCAAATCCAGTGGAATCATTTGCTTTTGAGCCATCGGTGTAAAACTTCCTGTAACATCTGATATGGCCAAACTTACTTGCAAAAATTTATGGAATATACTCCGAACGGAGTAGATCTGGTATTCCACGAGCTTCTTGCTTCATGGTCAGATCAGTAGGTACAGTAGAACTAGAGAAGTCTTGGGAGTAATCACGATTAGGAACATTCGAAGAAGGGCTCACCTCCAGAGTGTCATGAACTTAGTTTGAGGATTTCGTTCGATTAGCTTTTCAAAATATTCAATAACCAATGGATTTAGCACCTCACAGCGGATGAGGAACCAGATCGATAGCTCGACAAAGAACATTAGCTTCTACATAGAACATTAGTTTCTATGGAAAATGCGTTTGCAGGCGCGTTATTCACAGAAGAGAACTTCAATGAAAATAATCAATAGGATAGACCCTTTTCAATTGTGGCTATAGAGTTATCACTAACTGCACGTACACTGGAACTTACCTACTTTGCCATCAACGCGGTATCGTGTTTCAGGTTCGACACTCGCTGGTACTCCGCGATAAGCGCTTAAATATTGATCTGCCTTCCGGCTTCCGATTTCAGTTTTGATAAAAGACATTTCTGCCTTCTGCCTCTTTCGAAGACTGCACTCCTCAGCTAAAAATAAGAGCTTTGAAGTGGTGGATGGTGCGATTCGCCAAATCAAACTCCACGCATTGACGGTTTACGATTCCGGCCTATGCGACATGATCATTCGCATCACTCTGGACTACCCGGAGGCAATCGGGACGTTTGATGAAGATGGACGTTTCTTACCTTACGAAATAAAAAGATGCTCCTGAAAGTTCACAAAGGGGTGATAAGGGGTGTTCAAAGACTTTCGATACCAATATATTATGAGAATATTTACCAAATTTTTGTCATGGACAAATAGACATCTGACAGGAAAGAATTAAGGCTGACAGCTGTTTATCTACCAATGGAAAATGTTTGGTCACTCAACAAATAGTGTAATACAAGTTTGAGAGTTTTATTTTTTTACAGAAATGATTACTCCCAAACCATTCTCGTAATTTATCACCCTCTCTACCACCTGATTTAATTCCTTATGCATATTTTGGGGAAACTCATTCGTACATTTTATAATGTTTCTTACAGACATTTTGAAAAACTATAAGCATCACTGAAAACACTTGCAAGCTGGGTTTAGAGTTGCTCATAGAAGTATCTCTGAATACCTTGTTCTAATTGTATTCGACCCGCCTATGTTCAGTACAGTGGCGGATGTTTAGTACAAAAACGGTACTTTTGTACTGAACATTGAGCTCTGTTGAATCATGAAACTGTAATTCACTCAACAATGAAGAACAATAGGACATTTCCATTTCATTTCAATTCCTCAATTTTTCACGAATCTAATTACATCCATACCACCTCTTTTTCCAGAGAGTCGAAAGTACTTCACCGGGTACTGCAATGTTGCCTTTGAACGGAGGAGTGTTTATGCTGAGCATCCTGATGTTCGAGTACGGCATCCTGCCGGACTGAACTTCTGCCTATCGTATCTGTTCTCCAACTCGGGAACGGTCTCCACCATATGGGGTTGGATGAAACCATCGCTGTCACTGCTGTTCCACAGCTTCTGGGTTGCCCCGTTGTTCCTACTTAGCAAAATCGTCAACAGCCTCTGGTTTCAGGACATTGCCGATTCGGCCTACAAATTTCGCAAAGGACGCCCGCAGCTTATTCCAAGCATTAGCAAGCTGATTGCCGATACGTTAATCAGTTTGTTAATCCAGGTACTGTTCCTGTTGCAGAGCACTATAGTCAAGTATCTGCCTATCCCGGTTCCGTTTGCGTGCAGCATCCTGTACATAGTTCACATGAGTCTGCTCTGCTCGCTGTATGCCTTCGAGTACAAGTGGTTCAACATGGGCTGGGAGCTACACAAACGACTGACGTACATCGAAACCAACTGGCCGTTCTTCATCGGTTTTGGACTACCGCTAGCAATCCTTTCCGAACTGCCCAACTCACTCGTAATCAGCGGTTGCGTGTTCTCGGTACTGTTTCCTCTGTTCATCCTGAGTGCAAACGAAGCCACGCCAAAAGTGTCCGTTTGGTAAGTGATGCCACTAAATATACGATTCAAAATAGTTCTAACGATGTACCATTTCAGCGAAACCCCCTTGAAACTGTTTTCCTGGTTGTGGTCATCACCAATGCCATGTTCAGCAGTCGAACTAAGCTGGGCAAGGCTGCGCTTCTCGACACCAATCAGTGGAAGCGCAGTCACCCCCGGTGGTTCCATGATGCGTGGAATGACTCCACCGCTGGCCGGTAGTGGAACACCATCGCTAAACTTCCAGCTGAACCAACAGCAAAAAATGCGACAACAGCAACAACAACAACAACATCACCATCATCACCATCGGCAGCATCGACATTCGTCACCTTCGCCATCGTCCAGCATGGGTTCCGTTGTGGCTGGATCGACTATTGGTTCGGTCATGAGCCAACAACAGCACCAACAGGGATTGCTGAATCGCAGCTTTAGACGGTAGATCATCCGCCTCGACAACACCACCGCCACTCACTGCTGGAACCTCGAATGAGAATCGGAACATAATAGTTATGATAGAAACCGACACGCCTTCCCCACGTGCTGGTGCGATTGCGCGCGCTCTGATCCAATCGGAGTAATAACGATTGAACGAGTGATCAAACACAATATATTAGCAGATAGAGGCACATTTAAGCGGACATTAAGGATATACACATACATATTGGCATAAAACCAATTAATCATCAAATCAATAATGGTGCTCAGTTTCGGTTTCAGTTGTAAAGAGTGATTATTTTACTTATATTCTGCAAATGGAATGTGCATGAGTTTTTAAAGGGTTTTTGTTTGTTTGTCGCCTTAGGTGGTAAGAAGATGTGTTAGCCAAGTAAGTGCTAACGTGCGAGACAAACTTAATAATATGCGATTTATAAGAATTGTTTTTTTTGTAAAAAAATGTAACGATCAGACTGCTTTTTCCTCTATGAAAAGGAAATACAAGAAGATTTCTTTGAGATTATTTTGGTTGACCTTCATCATCAAACGGAAATGAAAGAATTTGGCAATCAATCCAACTATTTAAATGTTATCAACCTCTTCACGTTGTCAAAATCTTAATGAGACCCACACCAATTTTTAATTTCATACATAAAAGTTTCTTTTTTATTCGCTCGCAATCGCTCGACAATACATTCAACTCAAAAAATATTCAGTTAGCTAATCGCCATTTAATCCCTACGACAAACTAAACGAATTTCCATCGGAATGGTCCAGTAGCTCGTCCGGTGGTTCCTCCTTGATCTCTGGCATCGTATGGTACGCCGATATCGTTATGTGCCTTTGCAGGGCCTCGTAGTTCAAGGTCGGATCATTCTCCTTGTCCATGTTGGCGAAATTCTCCTTCTTGATGCCCTTATAGTTAACGCATCGTTTAGAGCTGGGAAAGCTTTGCAGTAAACTGCATATAGTAGGGTGTGACAACCCGAAGAACCAATCTCCCGACGGTCTTCCGTCGATGCTGCGGCAATCGAGGGACGCGTTGATACATTGTAGCAGGGTAGAGTGGCACTGCATCGGTCGAGTTCCCCGTTATTGTAAGCTCGGTATCATTTTCCGGAATAATTTCAAATCGCGGAGAATCCCCATTGTTCAGGACACGACACGTGTAAATGCATTTTTTTAATGGATCCTTCAGGTGACCGTATGGACGGGTTACCGTATAACCTGCCGGATAGATCGTATACTCGGTATTATACCTTGGTTGGTCGGCCACAATTTCTCCTAGATTGTAAACAGTAAAGCCTGCCACCGTCATTGGGTAAGTCGGATGGCCTGATTGGCTCAGCGACATGTTCTTCTTGGCGGATGTCTTATCGGTAGCTGTTGCAGTAGCATTAGCCCGACCCTTTCTTGTTTGACCTTTTACTTTGGTAGCTGGATCGCCAGCACTACCCTCTGGTACAGCTCGCTTTTTGTACTGTCGTTTTGGAGGTAAACTATTGGCTATCAGTTCGTTTAACTTGCTACATGGCCTTCCCATTTGCGTCTCCAGGTCATTCTCGTGTTCCAGTAGCTTTTTCAGCAGATACCGTCGCTCCTTCTTTCACCAGCAAAATGTTCTCCTGGATCTGGGCAACGTGATCACATAGGGCAGCATTTTCCTTGAATTTGAAATACAATTAGATACTTTCCTAAACGCCCTTCCCGCACGGACAATGCAGCTAGCCAAGCATACACGCTACTTACAAAGACGAGATTCTTCATGATCCGCTTGAGCCTACGATACTTTCGTCGGTATTTTTCATTAACCGCCGGATTCGGGGCCGCGGGAAATTGAAATGAGTTCTGCATAGCGCCTATCAGCAGGTGAAGTAGCTTGATTTCCTCCAGCCGTTGCGATCGATGGAAATTTTTCTGCACTCGCAGCAAGCCAGCAGCATATACGTAATCGCGTCGATTTGCTGCCACAAGCGTGAGGTTTTTCATTCAAGAAAAAATATGCGATAAATATGCCCTCAAAAGCAAACGCGGAGTTGTATTAAAACGCTCACTACTCGCCTTTTTTGCTTATATTGCTCATACAGATGTGTTCAACACACGCACACTATCATAGGGATGGACAGCTTTTAGGACAGAAACGATTGCCGAAGGAAAGACGCGAGGGTGTTTGTTGTGACTTTTCTTGTTGTCAAGTTGACGTGTCGAAGTGTCACGCCGGCTTTTGAGATCGGTCTTTGTTGCCCTACTTTTTAGAAAACTGCACAACGAACGATAATGCGCTACTTCTTACACACAATGCTGCTGTTACTCCAACTGTACACTCAACAAAACTACATTAATATAATCATGAGTAGTACACGCTAAGATAAGATTACCGAAAATACGGTTTCAATTTGACCGAAAATTTGGTTTTGGTAGCAAAACCTAAAGTATCGGTATAATTTACCGAAATAAAACGTTTGATTTTACTTATTTTTTCGGTAAAGTGGATTTACAGATTTTATCGTTATATTTTACCTAAATTTGGTTAAAAATGCTCTCATTGAGCGGCAGGCACTTTCGGTAAAAATTACCGTACAAAAATTCGTAATTAATAATGTTTTTCCCGGTTTTCCAGCAATACCGAAATTTCGGTAATCCATGAATACCGATAATTTCAGTATGTGCACTTTTGTGCGGTTTTCGGTATTTTTTACCGAATTTTCCGTTTTCTTGTCTTAGCGTGTAGGACCTTATAAATCATTAGAATATTGATTTTTTTTTTCATTAAGCAATTTTTGAAATTATGTAATCAAGTAGTTAAGCCTAGGTTACTTTATTAGAGAGATTTTTAAGAGTTAATCAAGAATAAAATTCATTGAAACACAAAATAAGTTACAAAGAAGTTACATGTTGATTTTTGTTAAAAGATATGCGATATGTTTATAATCACTGCCCGCATTACGAAAACAATTAGCTATATAGTCAAAACTATATGTAAGATATATTGTTACATTTTATGTCATTGTTATCAAATAGTTAATTCTCATCTTCACCATATAACCTCTACATCAACACATACTGTCAATGTATGCCATATTGTCTTTGAAAGGTTATTAATTGTCTGCACTAGGTCTGGATGATATTCCCACACGGATAAAAAAATTCATAACCAATGTATATGAAAATCTAATAATTTTTCGCCATAACGATTTACACATAATGTCCATATGATAAACTCATAAACTTTATGAGAAAGCTTCAATAAGAATTATGACAGAATTCATATAGTGTTAATGCATCTATTCGAATATGTTTCTTATATAGTGTTATGGCATTCATCATAATGAGGAAATAACAATCATTGACTTGACACATACTTTCTATATGGTAGGAAAAATGTGGTTAGGATAATTTTACCAATATAATCATATAAAAAATGCTACTTATTCATAAAAAAAATAACTATCATAAAAGTTTATATTTGGCGGCTTCAGCAACTCGTTACAGGGACATACTTATCCGTAAATTACAATATATTTCAATTGAAATGTGCTTTGACAAGCAGGTTCTTTTTTCTTCCTTCTCGACACACTTCTTTCCACTGTAGACCCTGACATTGACCGGTCCTTTTCTAATCCAGCAGCGAAACGTTAGCCGCCTTGAAACAGACTCCGGGAATATCGACGGCGTGACATTAAGTGACCGAAACCGGCAACCAGGACCTCGTCGTTTTATTTGATGTAGGCCACCATCCCGGGGAGTGATTTTGCTGTCGTTCTCGATGAGCTGCATTCGGAAGTATTGGTGGATGGTGGAGTTCGGTTGCTTGACTTCGATGCCGATCTTTTCTAACACGATCCCCCTGAATTAAACGGCTCCGGCGGATGAATTGAACTTCCAACGGGTGCCAAAAAGATCCTTCTTGTAGTCTTTATCGGTTCTTCGCTGATCCCACGGAGACGGATGCACTTCCGAGCGATCCATGTTGCTTACTCATTCGGCGCATCGTAGCTGAACCGAACGGACACTTATAAAATAGAAAATAGAATTATATTGTATTCGAAATTATATTATATTGACGATGACCTATACCTGTCAAGTGCCATGCTGATTTTTCAATCCAAAACACAATCAAAAGTATGTGTCAAATCTAATAATGTTCAGTCATAAGGCGCGACACATACTTTTCATTGGATTTGAATATGCAAACTATTTGTCGAGATAATACATTGGAAGTGAAGCACAAATGAAAATTATTTTATTAGTTATGAAATATATGTGATCATAACACATAGAGGGCATAACTTTGCATTAATAAATTGATTATTTGATTTTTTATCCGTGCACTTTTTGTCATCGAGTACAACATAATTTTTGTTCGATATTTTTATATGATAACTGAATACAACCCAAGTAACACTTGTATTACATAACTACTAAAATTCATCTTTAAAACATGATCTCATGTATTTTTCTAGTTCACAAACTTATTTTTGGTATCTTGTATGACCAAAACAGCGCAATAAATCGATCTTTTTGAAACATCTTTACGAACTAATAGTTTTTAGATACAGATTTAGTTTACTTATTTATTTATTTAATCAGCACCAACAGGCTCAATAAAGCCCCAATGGTGACACCGACACTTAGTACTAATAATATGTTTTCAAAATACTTTAACTAACATCCTTTCAACATGATGGTGTCTTATCTTGGTAGTTTCTAGCATCATAATGACAAATAGATTTATTTTAGATTCAGGTCACTGTATTGATAATCAAATTTTCGTATTTTTTGATAATTAAAATGTATTTTGTGTATTAATGTATTGTTGTTCCTTTTATTTTTAATGATTGTAATTTTTCGTGCAGTAGAAGAATGATGTGTATTTTTTTATATGTTTGTATTGAGATCAATTAATTGTGTTTTCTGTGTTTCATTTCATTTCATTTCATCATTTAGGTGTGCATTTCAAACCTAAAAGTTAATGAGCCAAAGAAATCACAACCTGCATAATCACAAACCATTGCTTGACCATTTCTCTTATTGTTGACGTCCGTTTCCTTTATTGTTACGATATTTACCCTTATAGTTGGCTCCTATAAACTAACACCCTCATATACATATTTATAGTTAATAAAATTGTGTGTGTGTGTAAGTATTCTTTTTTATCATCAGTTCTCTATGAACCCTCTAGGCATTTCATCCACGCACAGTTGAAACTATAAGGTATCATATCAGCTGGGACGACAAACAATCGTGTTCATGAACAATCGAAAACATCATGAACATTACTTATCTATAATAATCACCCTGTAAATCGTAATTTAAATTTGACCTTATTTGAAAAAAAAAACAATAAAATTCATGATATCTTGACATCTTATTCAAAACAACGTATCTGATATTGTAAAAAAAGGGAAAAGTTTGAATCTAAATTTCTCAAAACTCTCAGCACCCACACGGAAACTAGCATCTCCATCATGTTAGTGAAATGTTATTCCTTGTATTGGTGGTCCTAGTTTGCGTAAAAGTGGTAATGGCTGGCGCACAATTGATACGTTGTGGATGCGTTTGCGTGAATTTGACAGTTTTTCCATAGGTTTTCTATCAAATTTACTTCAACGGATCGCAAACGTATCTATTGTGGGTGACCCTTTAGGATAGGACAAGGAATGGTCAACAAATGCTTTTTCATGTCGAAATTACTTAAGGAACGTCCATTAAGGGGTGAATCATTACATATATAACTGAATCGAAAATGTGTATGCATTTGGAAAAAATGCGTTGAAAAGTACACCAGTGAATTCAATGCGCTAAAAAATGCACAAATAAATCAAATGTGCTATAAAACGGTCAATGAATGCGTATTGAAGTGCATCAATGCGTTGTAAAATGTTCGAAAAATGCCCCAATGCACTTCTAAATACGTGAGGCTGAATCGAAAATGCATGAGTGATTCGCCCCTCGCCCCCCCTCCTTGTCACATTTTTTATATGACCCTTCAAATTATTTTGTATGGATCGTCACGTTTTCCCAAACCCCCTCCCCTTTACTGCGTGACTTTTCCTTGCGGAACAAAAACAACAATGAATATGCATGTAGGCGTCAAGCCAACGAAAAGAAGAGGATAAGACCGGCTCCGAATAATTAATATATTTGCGAATAATTAAAAATTTTCTGCGATCAACAAACAACGGTAAGTATGATCGTAATATAAATTCAGCAAGCAAATTTCAACTTACGTTTAGTGATCTCACACCTCTCTAGTATTGTTGTTCTTTCCTCTACTGTCGTCCTTGCATACCCTATAAACATAAATCTGTAACTTCTAATTTCATCTGTTTTAGTTTCAGATTTGATCCTACCACTTGACCGTGATTCCTCTAGCCTGTTTCATAAATTCACTTAATCGGTACACTCGAGAAGCTAGATCAATTCTGATGTAAAGGTCAGTATCGAGTTCGAAAGAAATTTATTTTTCTATCCCAAACCCAAGGTAAATTCCGTTTACTGAAACGGAAAAGTAAAGAATCGAAAAGAAATTTCTGCAGCAGTATCCACCTGAAAAGAACGAAAAATAAAATTGGAACTAGTAAGGTTTCCACGCAAACTAATGGGAGCAGTCACTTTTACTTTCGGAAAAATATTCCGCTCCATTAGTCCGTAAGTGAAGGTTTCATTTCATTCCATGCAGTTCGATTGTCAAAATTCCGCTTGGTAATATTGAAGAATATTTCGTAACCTCTTTACTTTTTAGGTCGATACTGGCCTTACGGTTAGCCTAAGTAAAGTTAGTGTAAACAACTTTCATGTAGTTTTAATTTCCTTTTAAAGTAGGAATTCATTCTTCAACTTACTTTTAGCTACACACAAAGAATAATGATTATTAAAATTAAAAAAACCATAGCTAAAATTGAAAAGTTGCATTGGTTCTTTTTCGTAGAAAGCGGTTTGTTTTAAAAATAAAAACCATCAAACCGTCAATTCAAAAATTTCCTGCTCTGTACATTTAAAAGTTGAAAATTTCAGAATGAATTGTAGAACTGTCAAATCAAAACCGTGGCATCGTTGAAAAAGAAAGGAAATTATTTTTATTCCAAAATGAACTTTCGTCCGGAAAGTTAAGTACAATTAAATTAAAAATGTGCTTTTTGGTGTAGAAGGAGATGTTCGCTCATCACCATGGGGCACCAAGAGTGAACAACAATGTTTTTGGCTAGAATGAAAGATGTGAAGAGAAAGTGTTGAAAGGTCCGTCAGAGTGCGGCAGTTGGAAAATTAACAGATGTTTTTGAAAATTGAGCGAAAGGGCATGTATCCAGTGGTACTCGAACCATGGACGTCAATCTTTGCCTAACATCCCACTGCGGGGTAGGTTGTAGCGACGGAACAAGTCCGCCACTTCAACAGGCAAAAATTGACGCATGGAAAGACGCTCATGTACCACTGTGGCTTGTATAGTTTATTCTTAGCGATCTATTGTGTGCACGCTGTTTACTGATGCGCACATGGGAGAGCAACTCTCTCCTTTTTTTGGGTTTGTTTTGATTCGCACCGACTGACGATCACTAAAGTTTTTCTCGTCGTCTCCAACGTAGAGACCTCGGAGAGAAACATCGTGAAGCGATGCGATACTGGTCCCCACCAGTATAATTAATGGTTACCACCATTTATGGTGAATCAAAACAAACCCAAAAAAAGGAGAGTTCCTCTCCCATGTGCGCATCAGTAAACAGAGTGCACACAATAGATCGCTAAGAATAAACTATACAAGCCACAGTGGTACATGAGCGTCTTTCCATGCGTCAATTTTTGCCTGTTGAAGTGGCGGACTTGTTCCGTCGCTACAACCTACCCCGCAATGGGATGTTAGGCAAAGATTGACGTCCAAAATTGAATCATAATAAACTACACCATCCACATTTAATGTTTTTCTATTCTTATCTAGATTCTTATAATACCCAACATGGATTGAATTGTATTGTATTCGGAAAGAGGAAGATGATTAAAAGTGGATTCTTCATTGTCTGGATTTTACGAATGCCACGATAACAAACTTCAAGCTATATTTGCTAATAAATAGCTCGCTGAATAAATCGTTCAACGAGCGCTATCGTCCTAAACGTCGAATATTTTTGTTGTTAAAGAAAGAAAATCAACCATTTCGGATAGGGGCTTTTCAAATATTTGTCTATATTATGTAACGTAATGCGTGAACGTCTCACAAAACCCAAACAAAGGAACAAGAGCGACATCTGTCAGCAGCTAAGATAAGCTGTCGTTATACTTCAAGTTCAAGATTTGTTTTCATTAGAAAATTGAAGAACGAACGTTTAAATTACGATATTCACTGGTTTGTTTTAGTTTAAAGTTGCCTGGCGTCATAAGAAAACATACAACTTCATTTTCAGATCAATTTGAAAGATGACAGAAGAAGATTCCATTACAAACGAGGACACACCCACGTCGGTGCCCGTTCAGAAAGCTGAGGAACTTGTTTCAGAATCCGACCTTATTGATCACATATGCCGGGATCAGAAGGTGTTCTACAAAAGCCAACAGATAAATGATCCTGAACTTACAACCGGAGAAAAACTGCAAATCTTGAGGCATGTCCTAGAAAAAAGCCACACAATTTTCCTTGCAAGGTTTGGAAACTTTATCAAAGAGAATCACTTACGGTACTTCGAGCAGGAACAGCAAACTAGTTGCTACAGTCCGGATGAACGCTATGAAGTAGATTACTATTTGGATAAAATTCGAAAATCTCATCATGGTGGCAGAGAGCAGGAAGTTCGCAATCGCCGGTACGCCGCACTGAAACAGTTGGTTCATGAGGGAAATTATTTCAGCGAAACGGAAATGATGCAAAGGGAGCCCCTGTTGTACGATCAATTAGTTGGTCAGTATCTAACTGAACAGGAGAAAAAAGCGCGCGACGCTGCTGGAACGAAGCACGATAGCTTAGTGGCAATACTGTTTACCGGGATGGATAAGGAACATGCCGAATCTTTGAAAAAAGAGCAGGAGAGTGAGGAAAAACAACAATACGAACAGGACGACGGCGAGGACAGCTATAAGGAAAAGCCGCCTGATTCGCCTGGGTTCTCCATGGCTCAGTGGGGAAATTTTGATCTGGAAGAAGAGGAACGGCAGAAGAACGTCCAACGGGAAAGGGAAGCCAAGCAACGGAATAAGCAATTTTCCATTCCAGTAAATTTGCTAACGGCGGGAGAGCGAGATTTGTTACGTGACGAGTTTTTGGGGACTATGTATTCGAAATTCATTTCTGGCGAGGATGGCGAATTCGATTATTCCAAAGTTGACGAAAGCATGGAGTACGATAACTTGGACATTTTGGAACAGGATGAACAGGAGAGGTATTTCGATACGGAGGATTCGAGGGATAGTATATTGAGAGATGAACAAGAAGAAGCCGCTCCTAAAATGCAGCAGGACGATAGTGAGGAAGATGATCTAGATGTCTACATGAGGCACTTGAATAAACATTTGGAAAACCAAAATAACATGGACCAAATGAGTAATCAGATGAGGGATGTTAATTGTGAATATGATAGTGATGAATAAAGTGGTGGTTTCTCAAAAAGAGGTTTTGAATTCTTTAGTGTTGTAAGCAGGTGTTCGGATGACAAAACATTCATAGACTGGGTACTGGAAGGAAGCTTTAAGTGTTAAAAGTACTTAGGGGTTAAATGCTGATTTGTTTACATACTAACTTCCGATCAAGTCATACTCATTGTGAATCCATACGGATTAGCACCGTACTGAGAGGAGGAATCATCCAAGTCCAACGGTTCCAACTTGACCTTCTTACTCGAATTGGGATCATCTCCTTGACTTGGGCTGTGATTGCACATGGCCGTTAGGTGCCGGTTCATATGTGATACAATGTTTGCCAGTACCCAATGACCGGTACGATCTTGCGAAACGCGTAGCTTCTTCTCCGTTTGACATAGTGGACAAGTGACGTGCCCAACCAAATTACCGTCCTCTCCTATTTCGACTGCAACCTGCACCGCGCTGACCATGTTGCAAAATTCAAGATTTGTTGGTGAGCCATCACAGCTAGAAGGAGGGAAGGTTTTCAGTTGTGAAATTCTAAAGAAGGCACACGATACATACCGATTAAAGTAGAAAGTGTGGATCCGTTCGGCCAGCAACCGAGCCTGTTCCTCGAGGGTGCCACCACCTGCTTCGATGGCGGTGGGAGTTATCTCTTTCCGACGGCGGTCTCTCATTCGTGTCAGTTCGTCCAGCTTCATGTAACTACCGATGCCCTTCTGGCGAAGGTAGACGCCTATCATTTTAATTTGCTGCGCCTCGCCACTCAGGATGTGGAAGTTCTGCGGGTTTCGGTAAAATTTTCCGAAATACTTTTTCATTTGCTCTTCATCGCTGGCCGAAATGCGGAGAATTTGGGGAATTTCTGGAAGTGTGAGAAGCACGCAATTCAATTCGATGTCAGATAATTAAAAAGGTTGTCTATGGTTATTTGACATTGCAACAGTTCTTTGATAAGTCTTTGTCTGAATTAATGAAAAGAATCAATAAATTTCATACAGCACGAAAAATAAAGCAGCAAACTTTAAAATTAAGAGATTAGGTGCTCAGAATGTATTAACATTTGAAAATTATTAGATGAATTGGTTTATGCAAATTTCTTTTCATTTCTGAAGTTTTCACGTATGTTTATTTAAAAATATATTTAACGGAAATAAATCCTGTGAAACGTTTGCTACAAATTCATACAAGTAACATGGCACATAATGTGCGTGATATTGACTAATCCTTGAATTTCTTCAATAGTCTAGTCTTTGCATTGTATTTGAAACTGGTCGATAGTAAGTTTTCGATTAGTTGAGGACTTTTAAAGAAGTATATTATTTCTGTACCAAAACTGTGGTCTTACCCAATATATTTTTTCTTTTAATATATGATATAAGGTCTACCAGATATGAAAACGGCATTCGCCCATTAACCTTTTCTGACCATTTTCCAACCATGCTTTTCTCACCTTTAGCTTCCCGCTCAATAATTTTCAGCTTCTCATCATTGATCGCTTCCAAGGCGCAATTTGCGGAATAGCCGCAAAATTCCAATATGTTCATAATATGCTCCGGGATAAGTCCAACATCCCGTTGCATTAGCATCCAGAATCGTTCCTGTTGGAAAAAAAAGTAACAATAAAACAACAGCGCCATCTAATCAATTCAAAACAAGATTCTTGCTAAGAAAACAAAGCACCAAGAAAGAAAACGCGCAACAATAACAAGCATTCAGAAAGCTTTTTCACACTTGATCCGATGCTACCTTCACCAGTTCCATTTCCAACGAACAGGTTTCCACCACCGGCTGCAGAGGGGTTGCAATTTTGTTCGAATTTTCCGTCCAAAATCGTCACTAACAAAATGTTGGCCGCAAAAAACACTCGACATTAATAATTAAGCGTTTTGCTGCTTTTGACATAGAGCAGAAGAATGAAACGCATACATGCCTATCGGTCGTAACATTTTTTCACACATTCGGCAATACATTGACGGTGTTTGGTGGCACATTCTCAGGCATTCGGAGAAATTTGGAAACGCTTGGAAAATGTTCGTTCCATAGCCGACCTACGGTGAGCTTTGTGAGCTTTTGGTTCAAGCGTTTGTTCATTGTAAGCACGATGGGGTGGTGCAAATGTGAAGCCAGGCACAAGCGTTTCGCTGCATGTACCAGAGGAGGGAAATTCACTGATTGAAAAGTATGAAGCTTGTATTACACTGTTTGTCCAATAGCCAAATATTTGTCATAGGCAGATAGGCATCTGACAAACATCTATGATATCTGTCAGCTGTCTAGCTGCCTATGCCAAATATTTGGCTATTGGACAAACAGTGTAATACAAGCTTGAGAAATGAGAAAATATATGTACATCCAGACTGATTCGAGGTTTGGTTGGACATATGAGAACTGTGGATAGCCACTTTGCTGATTTATCATGAATAAACGCTGATCATCACAATCTAATAACCCCTTCATATTAGAACCTATATGATTTGATATACACCGTGTACAATATATTCTCATACAAAATAAAACTCTATTTATTTCAAATCGATAATCCAGATTTTATTGATAACTGTACCCATTATATTGCAATATAATACTTATCAACTACATTATATATTTTGGAATAACACCGCCTTTAACCTTCTTGACCAGCTCCAGACGTTTTTCGAAACCGTCACAGGCGGCACGCACGACTTCCATCGGCATTTCGTCGCAAATTCGTTTGATAACGGTTCTGAATTGGTTCATATTAGACACCCTGTGGTCATTTACCTTCGCCAGCATGTATGACCATACGAAATAATCCAAGGGATTCAGATCTGGTGAACTGGGAGGACATTCATTCTTGTCCAAAAAGTCGGTCAATTTTTCTCGGCACCAGCCCTGAACGAGATTTGCAGTATGCGATGGCGCTCCGTCCTGCTGAAACACATAGTGATCATCTCCAAACACCTCTTGTACATGTGGCTTGACAACTTTCTCCAAAACTTCCGTTTTATAATATACGGCATTCACTTTAACGCCTTTTTCGATGAAAACCAGTGGTACCAGTGGGATTGTTGCAAGACGAATAACTTTTCGTCGGAAAAGATAAAATCTTCCCCACCATGCCGCGACAAAAGCAGACTTGCTCTATCGAGTCGTTTCTGCTTGGAATGTTCCGAAACTCCGTCAATCTTACGTTTCTTGAAAGCTAGGAATCCGAGGTCATTTTGCAGTATATTATGCATTGACGATCTCGAAACATTCAGATCTGCGGCCATTTTATGTACAGAGCGCTGTGATTTTCGTCTAATTCGTTCCCTGACCACTTAAACAACTCGTGCAGTCCGCACCGTACGAGTACGACCGGATCTCTTCCGGTCATCCGACGAGCAGGTGTCACGGTACCTTTGGATGGTTCGGTACACAAAATCCCGCTTTACTCCGAGGTTTTTCAAATACCTGAAAATAGCGCCCAGGCGCTCACCCTTTAAAAACTTTTTCATCACCACAGCACGAAACTCCTTCATCGCTGGTAAAAGATAAACACCGAATGAAAACAATCGGACATAACCTAAAAGCGTTTGTAGAAACATAGTGCAAAACTACAACAAAACATACGTGAAGCATGTTAAATAGTTGCACGACACCAATGCAAGGAAAAAGTGTATGAGAATATATTGGACACGGTGTAGCTTATCTTGAAATCAACACTCAACAATCCTTCAACATAGATCTAACTAGAAAATGAAAAGAACGATTTGTATTTTCCATTTAATTCCAACTACCTTTATTGCCACTCGAGTATTAGTACACGACACTAAAGAAGTCTGCACATTGTAGACAAAATAAGCGTATCTGTCAAGATAAGCAATAAAAATAGTTGGAATTAAATGGAAAATACTAATCTTTTTTCTCATTTTCTAGTACTTCTGCTGAAGCGTTCTTGGTGGCAGCCATTACCTCAACATTTGGAATTGATAAAACTCAGAATCTGTACTAGATATTGAACATTTAATAACATCAGTTTGTATGCTTACTTGCTGTGAGCAATCTGATAGAGTTCGATTCGATGTTCATTTACTAACAGAGATTTATCAATTTCAAATAGCAAGGTAAGTTTGCGAGCGACATAAAAGATAGGAAAAAAATCATGGAGTAGCGATTCACTTTAAAGGTATTCCACTAAACAGCTCACACTTTCCAGAATTCAACATAGATCTAGTTTTCACAGGAAATAATGTGCCTGACATTTCAAGCCAAACATTGCATTAGGCCCTAAGTAACAATATAAACAAAATCGAGTTTAATATCATTTCTATTTCTTATCTTTGAATCATTTTGAAATTATGCTTTAAGATAAAAAAAAATGAAAATATGTCTGATAAAAAAACGTCTAATATACCTTCCGTCTGATATCACACAGCAACTTGTCCAATGTACAATGTTTGTCTAAAATGTTGACAGATGTAAATAGGACCTACATTTCCAGACAAAATAGTCAAATTGTCGAAAGTAAAATTTGTAAACAATGACTTCTAGCGTATTTTTCTGGAATCTGCTTGCTCCCACAAACAAAAAAGCACCAGAAACAGATACAGGGAGTTATTAACTTCCCGTCGGTAGTAGATATAGATGTTAGCAGCCTGGCATTTGCAGGAATTAATGGTTTAAGTCATTGTTTACAATTGTTACTTTCGACCTTTTGACGATTTTGTCTAGATTTTATCTCCTAGAAATGCGTGTTTTGATTGTTCCAAGAATGAAAACAAGCAAAAAACTCTTCGTACAGATGGTTAATATTTAACTACTTCAAGCAACATTCGTGTCAAATCGAAAAAATAGGACGAAAATTTTCATATTAAATTTTTCAAATCTTGCAACTAGCGAACAGTAGCTATATTTTAGAACTCCAACATCTGGCTGCATATTTATTCAATCGGAAATCTCACAATTTCGCACAAATCTCAATCAATAAAGGACTAATGCATCCTATTTTCTAATTTAAGCTTTGGTGCGTTGCACGCTGCTGCACGGTAAGCTAGTTTCATCCTTTTTACGTAAATTTCACACATTTTTTTTATACCTGTTTTAAAACCTACTTACTGGGTGAATAACAAATTTCCATAGCTATGCACCCACTCTTAGAAAATCCCCCAAGATACTCAAGATACTAAATTAAGTATAAATAGCCCATGCAACTATTGGGGATTCGGAGAGCAAGTAAAGTTCGACTGAACTGATTAGCGATTGACTAAAGACTAAATTTATTTGCATGTATCAATCATTACAATTATTCATAGGTTGCTTCGATTCGGAACCTCTAACACTTCTCCTCGACATCGATAGCAACAACTCCCATCGTTTCACGTAGCTTTCCCAACTTTACGCTCGTCAACGGCTTGGTCATCATATCCGCCAGCATGTCCTCCGTTGGACAATATAGCAAACTGATGACATTTTTCTTTTGCAGGTCCTTGACGAAACAGTATTTCGTTTCGACATGCTTCGATCGCTGGTCCACCTTGTCGTTCTCCATCTGCCGAATGCAGCTTTGGTTGTCCTCACGTATGCAGATAGGAAGATCCATATCCGTCCGGAGATCCTTGAGCAACTTCAGCATCCTTTGAATTTCCCGGCATGCTTCGGCCAGAGCGATGAATTCCGATTCGGTGGACGATAGTGCCACGCATGATTGTTTCCTGGAGGCCCAACTCCGACTCCGCCGCCGAGAAAAATCAGGAATTCAGAGGTTGATTTCCGGTCCCGAGTGTCTCCGGCCCAATCGGCGTCTCAGTAAACTTCCAGTCCTTCACTCGTCGCTCCTAGCTTCAGCTGGTAGCTTCGAGTATGGAAAAGGTACTTTAACACCCACTTCGCTTCAGTCCAGTCCCTAACCCGGGGCTGACTGACGGATCGTCCGAGGATTGATGTGCTGATCGAAATATCCGGACGTGAATTCACTGCGATGTACAACAAACCACCCACCAGGCTTTGGTACTGGTCGCTATTCGGTAGTACAGCTGAATCCTCCTCCTTTTGCTGGGTACCAGGGTCCATCGGAATCTTTGATCGGAAACTTGGTGATGTACGCCTGCTGATTGATAAGATATCCGTCGTTATATTTAGTTACCTTGATCCCGACGAAGTGCTTGATGTCGCCCAACACCGTCAGCTTGAAGCATCGTTGTGTATCTCGGCGAATTCTGCCTCACTGAAACAGGCTACAAGGATGTCGTCCACATAGATAATGATGAACGGTTGCTTCCCATTTCTTGTCCGAACGTAGAGGCATGCGTCGGCCGATGATTGCACGAATTCAGCTTGCTTGAACACGTCGTCAATCATTTTGTTCCAGACTCGAGCCGCTTGTTTGAGCCCGTACAGACTTCGCTTGAGACGGCACACACCGGCTGGGTTCGCGGTCTCAAAACCAGAAGGCTGCTTCATAAATACTTCTTCATCCAACGAACCATACAAGTACGCAGTCTTGATGTCCACATGCTTGATGTAGAGATTTCGTTCAGCTGCTACGGTCAGCAATGCGCGGAAAATGACTTGCCTAGCCACCGGCACAAAAACCTCGTCAAAATCTGCTCCGTACTTTTGCGAGTACCCTTGGGCTACTAACCTGGTTTTATACCTCAAGACGTTGCCGGTCTCGTCCTCCTTGCGTTTGAAGACCCACTTGCAGCCTACCTTCTTTCGACCAGGTGGTAGCTTCGTTATCTCCCAGGTATCGTTTTCCATCAAGGAACGAAATTCGTCGTCCATGGCTGCCTTCCAGAACACGCTATCAGGACCGTTGATTGCTTCCTCATAGCTTCGTGGTTCGATAGACGCTTCCGATACCATGCCAATAGTGTCACGATAGCGAACCGGTGGTACACCCTTGGTTTGGCGAGTCGATCTTCGGAGGGTTTCAGTGAAATCAGCTTCGGTTAACGTAGAATCAGTCGCAATATCGTAATCGAAATCATCGTCCGGTTGATCGTCATCCACGTCCGACTCATCCGACGATTCTTCGTCGTCGATCGCCGGAGTAGCTTCATCTTCGGCCGGCTTCATAGAATACTCGAATTTCATGACATTTTCTACGATGTGAGCACTGTCACGCCATACCACCATAGACTAACTCTAAGACCAGTAGGTCCCGAACAAATACGATTTTTTTCTTGGCTCAGTCAGTACTAGCACATCGGTCCCAAGCTTAATAACATAGACTAACTCTAAGACCAGTAGGTCCCATACAAAAACGATTTTTTTCTTGGCTCAGTCAGTACTAGAACATCGTCCCAAGCTCGGTCCCAAGCTCAATAATGCACCCCTTATAATGAACTCACATGAACACACTCTCAAATACTCTGTCAAAATAACACAGCAAATCAAAACAAAGGCGCAAATATGTATAACAAGGTGCTGGCTTCAAGGTGTAATTCGGACCAAGGGGTTCTACAACAGTGAACCAATTTCAAATCGCTAGTTACATATTGATTGTTGTTAATAATGCGCCCCTAATAATGAACTCACACGAACACACTCTCAAATATTCTGTCAAAATAACACAGCAAATCAAAACAAAGGCCCAAATATGTTTAGCAAGGTGCTGGCGTTGGCTTCAAGGTGTACTTTGGACCAAGGGGTTCTACAAAAGTGAACCAATTTTAAATCGCTAGTTGCATAATGATTGTTGATACCACTGGTGCGCCGCCGGACCAGAATATCAACAATCAATGCAACTACCGATTTGAAATTGGTTCACTGTTGTAGAACCCCTTTTCCGAAGTACACCTTGAAGCCAGCGCCAGCACCTTGCTAAACATATTTACGCCTTTGTTTTGATTTGCTGTGTTATTTTGACAGAATATTTGAGAGTGTGTTCGTGTGAGTTCATTATTAGGGGCGCATTAATTATTAAGCTTGGGACCGATGTGCTAGTACTGACTGAGCCAAGAAAAAAATCGTATTTGTTCGGGACCTACCGGTCCTACAGTTAGTCTATGACAATATCATTGTGTCACCAATTTTAAAACATATGAAGGAAAAAAAACGTATAACAATTAAACACTTAAAAACCAAGTTATGCGTTCCCAGCCATTTCTTTCGATTGCTAAAATATCAGATTATTAAGAAAACGTTACTTACTGAAAAATTTCCTTACTTCTTCATCTGTGTCCGCGAGTATAGCCTACACGTCCTTCATTTTTACACCAAATTATCCGAATGTTTACGAATATAAGTTTAACTTTCAATTTGCCACTGCGTTATCATGCAAAAATGTCGAAGATTTGACAGGCACAATTCATACCGAACGGATCAGAAAAGATACTCAATGACTTTTACGTTTTGCTCCGGTAGTTGTAATTATTTTACCGAAAATCAGTAGTTCTTTTACTGAGCAATGTAATTTCAAAATTTACAGACTACACCAGTAAAATAATAACAGATTTTCAGCAAAATGTTTATATGAAATACCGAAAACTTGTAGTATTTTGACAGATACTTGAAAATCAATGCTATTTTACAAATCACACAGCAAAAGTAAAATTTTACGGATCAAAACCGTTATTTTTTTTTAATGAAAACAAACCCATGTATTTGGTGTGTAAGCTCCTCAACCTATTCCCAGGTTTCAGTAGTCCACTCTTTTTGCTGTCTGGGCAGCTTGGGCAGCTTCTTTTTTCTTCTTGATAAAGGCATTCTTGATGGCACCTTGTGTTTTATGTCACAAAAAAAAATCGTGATAGCAACAATAAATTAATTTTTTTCGGACTGTTGAGTCACAATTTACTGTGATAATTTCAAATAATTAAACTAGACGCACCCGGCAAACCTAGAAAATGGCAGTGTGAACGACAATAATATCATTATTATCGGATTTATTACTGTACAATCACGCTTATATCCGGTTTCCTGTGAATATTTTTTTAATAGAATGGATGCTTGCTCTGCCTGAGCAACACAATTGGCATGACGCAAGCTTGAGACTCAGATGTCTATTCTATATTACATCAGGAGCAATAATCCGTATCCGTCAGCTTCTCTGCTATTCTGTACTAACTATACTAAGTCCGGAATTTAGAACAAAACCGCGGAGTGGAAGACTAGACCAGACCGTAGACAATTGGATTTTCGACTTTTGTTTCCAAAATAAGAATATTATTAAAGGGTTTCTTGAATTTTCTTGGAACAAAATATCTATCCCGATGCATGATAATGTTACACTAGACAATTCAAGTTCACAAAGTATCACAACCAAGTTTGGATTGACAACAAAAGCCGATTCTGGTTTAAAAACGATGTAAGTGTCCAGACTGCAATGTTTCAAACGAAACGCCCCTACTGACGCATTATGTTCGAAAAGTATAATGATTGAGCGAACAACCAACAAGCATTTCATACGCAAAGTTCTCAAAGCCTAATTGTCCGGTCGAAGACAGTAGATAACTGTTCGGAGATGTTCCGACAGCGAGAATGACTGGCTCAATAAACTTAACTTACACAGCATGGCGCTGAAAAACATGCAAACACGCATGAATCAAAACCTTGTCGACAGATCTGATTTCATCGAATTTAGTCCATAGTTAACCGGCCCGTCATCGATTAAATCTACTGGCAGTAGAACCCCATGATTAAGCACTATTGGACTGGGCAGCTGCGAACAATCGCAATGTTTTTTTTTCACTCACGCACCACAGATCTATCGATTTGAAGGAACAGATTAAGAGCGTTCGTTGTTCGAGCTAGCTAGAAGCACCTGCCGATGCAAAATTATACACGCGTGCACAGGTTGAATTCCGTTTTCCCATTATTGTTCCAGAGAGCGCTCTTTTAAATGCGAGAAAATCTGACTTTTACGTATAGTTGGTTTGTTCGGTGTAATGTCGAACAAATGTTACTAGCTAAGAAGAGTGTTTGTTTAATTTAACATTGAATGAAATTAAACCGAACCAAAACATTTAATTCTATTTTATTATGTCTGACACAAACGGTTAGTTCGAGACAGTATGACCGAAAATGAAGAAGTCCAATTGAATGAAGAAGTCGCCAACCTAAAATGTCCCCGTTGGTCCACTGAGTGTTAGGCACAGAGAATATTTTTTTCCAATTTACTGTGAAATTTTTAAAAGCAAACCGTTGGAAAACACCGCCACCTAGTCTTTGTTCCACCAAACAAAAATTGACAGACTATTGAATCTCGAGGCGGGCAAGTAACGCCATCAAAATACAATTAACCAAAACTAGGCAGTTACAGAAATTTACACACGAAGTGCACTGAAGCTTGGATGTCTGTTCTCTGTGTGTAAGGTTAAGTTGTCCGTTGTAATTTGTTCTATGGTCAATATTCAGACTGTACAAACTCGAATTGAAGAAAATCTGTAAATTAAGGGGACCTTCTCCTGGTTACCTTTAAAAAAATCCATTTTTTTTTTGAAGAAATGGATTCCTTAATACCTCTAGAACACTCTCCTAAAATATTTTGAAAAGTAAGTTGACATTTCAAGTCGTTTTTATGAAAAATACTGGGCCGAAAAAGTGTTTTTTTCTTTAAATGCGTTTTTCTCGAAATGCATTTTTTGCAACTGTTTCACGATAACTTCAGTAAAAATAGTCGGATTTTCTTCTAACTTGGGCTTATTTTGTTCGTCTCATTAGTTTTTCATAAGATGAACTAAAATCTTTGACCTAGGTGGTCCGGTTGCATTTCTATAGGGGCTTAAATATTCAAAAAAAGGCCAAAAATAACACTATGTTCTTCAAAGTCCGCTTATTTTTTTTTTTTGATCGGATCTTCTTCATTTTAGTCCATCTTATAAAAAAATCATGTTACTAACAATTCCCTGTTTGATTTTTTGATTTCAGAAACTTCCCTTCAAGAGATATCTTGGCAACAGCTAGAAAAGCCGTTTTTTTCCAGCGCCCTCTAGCGGATGCGTGTCAATGCATTATTTTGGTCAAAAAAATTTTCAATAATTTTTTGTATTTAATAAAAAATAAAAAAAATTAACCGTCTATCTTATTTGGTCTCGGCGTGAGAAAAATTCAAAAAGAGGTTTTTTTCGTGTTCAACTAGGAGAAGGTCCCTTAAGAGGGAAACAAAATGATAGGACAAATGCAGCCAATGGCATCTAGAGGATGCCTGCCAACAGGAAACAAAAAAAATGCGCCTACTGCAACAAAGAGCCTCTCCACGATTTGTATAACTGCCCTGAGTACAAGAAGCGTGCTGGTAATTTGAAGCGTTCCATAACAGAACGCTCCAAACAGACATATGCAGAAATGGTGAAGTCGCAAAACTGAGCGCCTGCATCGTCTGTATAGGCCGCTCGAAATGAAAATCATCTTTGGATTCTGTCTTCCGACGAACTGGACTCTGGTGTAGCTCTTGAGTTGTAGGTTGAGAGTGCATTTCCGGAGGTACTCACCCCCGTAAAAGGAAACCCACTAGTTCCCCGGGAGTGCGCTGGAAAATAATAAAACCTCTCAAAAGCTTACAGCAAATTGGAGGTAGCGGGTAAAAGCTGATGCATACGATCCTTGCTATAGGTAACGTATACATTAAAAAATGGACTTGTTTCGGATTGTGATAAAAAAAAGCTAAGACAGATAATTGCTATTGATAAATTTCCCATGGAAGGTAATTATTTAAGCTTACTTGCAAAAAAAAGTCTACGCCCTTGCGAGCGGCCATCCGCCATGGCGGACGAAAACATGCGTGTAGGCATGTTTTTGAGTTTATTTATCAATTCCTCCTCAGTTTTCGCAACAAAATTGTTGGAGTAGGTCTTACGCTTCAGGTTCGCCCAGAAATTATCGATGGGACACAGCTGGGGGAGGTTGGGCGGGTTCGATATTCAGCCGCTCCATCTCCTCCAACGATCGTTTCGAGTAGTGGGCCAGAACACCGCGTCTTCGCCCTTATAGTATTTCTTGATGAACGACGCAACTTCCGGCATGCATTTCGTACTATAAATTTCCCCGTTCACGGCCAGTACGGGGCAAAAAAAGACCGGCTTTGACATCCCTTTCTCGCTGATGGTCAGCCACAGCAGCACCTTCTTTGGAAACTTGGTGTGTGAAATGAACTTTACCTCGGCGCTCCAGCCTTCTTGGGGGATGTAAAATAGGAAGTGCCGTGCCAGTCGTTGCCATCCAGGGTGAGATAGATCTCGTCGTCCATCACCACCGCCACATCGCGATTCGCCAGGAAAATCGAGTTGACCATCTTATTCAGCCGCTGCAGCTGCGTCATTGCCTGCAGCTCCGAAATCAGTGAATGCGACTTCCGCTTTCTGACATGTATGTTCATGTTCGCCAGGTACTTTTTCACTGTTTGGCCGGTTGAACTGACCTCCCGGCCAAGTGCACGCAGTGATGTAGCCACTTTCCCCTCGGTCTTCCTCTGCAGCATCCTTTGGAGCTTCTTGTCGCTCAGAGTCGTCGGCCGTCTGGAACCGGGCTTTCTTTCGATGCTCTGATTGTTGTCTAATAGTGCCAAGATGTTGTAGATACCGTATCCGGCGTCCACAAAGTGCCGCACGATGTCTGTTTTCGACGCGGCGGGGTGCCGTTCTTTGACACTTCTGAACGGAGTTGCTTCACTGGTTTTTCCATCACGGATAAAGTTCGACCGATAGAGCTGTCAAATTTTGTCTGCTGACTCATGGATTACTATTATTGATGCTGCATGGGTAGTTTCATCAGTGCGGTGAAGGTAAACCCATGAAAAATCGGCCAATTTTGTCCATTTTTTCTAATGCAAACGTTATGGCCTGCCAAATCAGGTACTTCGAAGCGAATTTTAGCCGACAGTTTCTTTATTGAAAGTTTGTCCCATGAATTATTCATGTTCCAGCAACTGCTTAAAATTCGCATTGATGCAGGTTTCACATCAAAGACATCGGTATTTCGTTAGCAACTTCGTGTAAAGTTTCCAGGCACGCGTTTTGGCAACACTTTGCTGGCGTTCGTCCTAATTGGAGAAGTCATGCATCGTGTACACACTCAGTAGCGATTTGCGTGTTCGGTAGTTGTTTACCGTAGAAAATCAGTAAATGCAGCATTTTACAAATTTTCCGGTGAACAAAAATAACTTTACCAATATTTGGTTAAATATGAACGAAGTTTCGGTAATCTGAATATATAACTGACGAACATGGTAAACAAAATTACAATACGTTCTGTAAAATTCGACAAACGCCGAATTCGGTAGAAAATTACCGAACACACTGTAAAGCGCAAATCAGTTAACCGAACTTCGGTTCACTAAATCTGTCAATTCTATGCCAGCTTTATTTTTCACATCACCGTGACCAGCAACAAGCGCAAACGTAGCTCTATCCAGTGGATTCTGGTATAAATTGCTAAAGGAGATAAGTGAATTTGTGCATCATGGACCAGGTATGGAAGCTGATTGACGACCAGGATGAACGCATAATCGAAATATTCTTCTGACAAGCAATTTCACCTGTTCTTTGGAGCTTGGCATGGAAACACTGTCGACAACTGGTACCAAGTTAATGCACGCATTGAAGTAATCCCTCCTTGACTGATTATTTAAGCATACGCCTAAAACGTCCCAGGGGCATAACTTTATATTTTAATAAAAATATTTATAAAGTTGCAAACAACACATTTATTAAAATAATCCGAAAAAAAACCATTATACATTTAAAAACACTGAATCGTTTGGTAAATACGACTGAAGCGTTGGATGAAAAATACCGAACTCTTCGTTAAAAATTGCCAAATCAATCGGTAATTTTGACACTTCCTCCAAAAATTTAATCGATCGAAAGTCATTTCGTTTACCGATCAGATTACCGAACGTTCAGCTGTTAAAAGTTCGGTAAACAATTACCGAATACGGTAATTATTCCTTAGTGTGTACGTTCTCATTATGGATCGTTTCTTGGTGCTATGGTCAGCGATCCCTCGGTTATTCCCGGTTTTTGTCCAGCTCATGGCTTGTGGTCCACTGTTATTCTGTTCCTGGAACCTTTGGAGGACCCTTGCGACGGTCGAATGATGTATAATCATACGTTTTGCCAAGGCACGTTGTGACAACCCAGGATTTTGCATGTGGGAGAGCAAAATCTCTTCGCGAACGCTTTGCTGATTTTCTTCCATCTCGACCGGAATCTCACTAACAACCAGAGCTCGAAAAAATTGAACCGAAAAATATTCAGTGTGTACAATTTTCGCTCTCTTCATTTCGTTCTATCAGTCACGCAATACATTCGTGTTTACTTATTTTGCTGTGCTCAGTCATTCTGTTGTCCCTGTGTTCCACACAACTCATTCACACCACTGCAAGGCGCATACCTTCCAGCATCAAGAGATTTTGGTTGCTTGACTAAATCTGGATCAACAATAGAAAAGGGCCTATCAACATTTGTAAACAAACACTTATGAGCCTATTTCCTCGTAAAGCATAGGCCACCCACGCAAACCAATACCATCATCATGTAGGGGAAAGTTTCCCCTACACGAAGATTCTGTAGGTTTGCAGGTATAGCGAACGACTTGCGAGAAAAAGGGCTCAGAAGTGTTTGTTTACAAATGTTGATGGGCCCTTTTCTATTGTTGATCCAGAAATGTTCTGGTAACCAGTCATTCATTTTACCTTTCGTGAGTGAATTTTTCTGCCACAAGATTTTTTTTTCAAATATTCCCGAACTTGGCTGAAGCGAAGACTACTTTATCAAGAAGACTGGCAGCTCTTCACGTTTCCCATACAAATGTCAACCGTCACTGCGTACAGCTCCTCTATCTAGCAAAGGTAGAAGCTCAGTATATATGTGTTAGTAATTCTCTTCGAAAAAAAGAGGTGTGCGTGTGACATCATGTCAGTGAAACATAACAACAATAACAAAAAAAAAATCATCTGTTGTCAAAGTGTATTGCTGTGTGTTAATCCTTTTTGGTTAGAAAGAGTAATGGAAATCTTGCAAATGTATCGTACTCCTTCGCATCGCAGCAACACGATAAATGTAACACGGTGCTGTAACAAATTGTCAACAACTCAGCCTGAATAAACTATACAAAATTTGGCGGTGTATTTTGTTTTTCTCGAATTTCCTATTTAATAGGCAATTCGAGAAAAACAAAATACACCGCCAGCTCCGTGATTTGGATGCATCGCGTTTTGAGTACAATACCACTGTGTCTCGAGGAACCAACTTGCTGACACCATTAACTGGATGGAGAACTTTGACCCGTTTGAAAATCGATTCTTAAAAATTTGATTGTCTCCTCTTCGAGACTTAGAAAACGTTGCCAATAAATATCAAAGCAAAATATTATACTCATTATTTGTGAAAAATAAGGGAAAGTGCTCTAATGTGGGTCTATAGATCTAGAATTCGGCCTATCGTTAAAAGTTGCCTGCGTTTAATTTTTCTTCATACTGATATGTCAGTGAGATAATACTACTGTATATATTTGATTTTCAGGGTAAAAATAGTTAATTAGTATTAACTTCAAATTTTAAGCATAGGCCGAAAAATTGTTTTTTTGCTATGTCTTGTTCTTCGAGTGTGGGTGTCAGCACTCCACATACACTGCACTGTTTGTAGTCCAACTTAAATGTTTTATTCCAATTTCAAATCAATCTGATTCTCTGAAATGTGAAATAGGACTACTCGCTGATTCAAGCGACAAAAGACGAAAAAATATTGACAGCTGCTGCTTCGTTTTGTGTGCGTGTACTGATGAACTGACACGCACACATGCGTGGAGTAGTTCTACCTTTTCTCGAAGATGGCGTTGCGGTAACTGTCGCCTGGCTTTTGGCAAAGTTGCCAGTCTTCTTGATAAAGTAGTCTTCGGCTGAAGGCAAAGGAAGCCA
>JASCZW010003567.1:0-37753 GCA_034211315.2 Aedes japonicus
CAATCCTCCGAGGGATCGTAGTAAGCGCTGATCCCGAGTGAAGGTGTTTTGTTAACTCGTGTCGTTTTCCGCGTCATATGTTTTTTTCTCTCCATAAAAGTTGAATAATGTTCATCGCAGCAAGCCGTGCTTTGAATCTGACGTGTTTTGCTTTTGCTGCGTTGTTTTCGGGAAAACAAATTTATAAATTGTACCAGAATAAAAAGTTAAATTATAAATATCCGAGTGCTATGCGTAAGATATTGTGAATTTAATCGATTCCCACTCAAAGTGTATTGTGACCGTGTTTTGTCAGATAGGTAGTGTATCGGTAGTTTTTTTCACATTTATTGTTTATCAGTGGTTTGCCCCGCACCCGGACGACCTTGTCTGCATTGGATAAGGAACTCGGTGAGGTCGTTTTGTATTATAGACAATATATCTTAGCTATATACTCGCCAGGATCATGCGTGGCTTATTGTATATGATGATGACCTCAGAATGTGGTTCTTGAAATAAGTCGTTGGATTTTCAATAGAGCCGTCACCTTCAATCCCCAGGGCTAAAAATGTTTGCACATCGTGATAACATATAAATCAACGATGAAATGCAGACAAGTTTCTTCCATAAAAGCACTGCCGGTCAGTGGGAGATTGATTTTACATACACACAATAATGTGTGTTACTGCTGTTCGATTCTGGAAGATAAACTAATGACCCAAGTTTGTGTGTGTGTCTAAGCCAACCTGGTTAGCGATTGCTCTAGCTTGTAGCGACGATTGTGGAACTACGGGATGTTATCTCCCAGTGTGATGAAATACTGGAATCAACCAACTGAGGGTGCTGATTTGTTTTGTGAACAAAGTAGGAAAAACAGCAATTCCATACACTTGTCAACTTTCTTGAAAGCTTGTGTTATGCTATTTTGTTGTACCATGTTATCAGAGAGTCGAAAGTTAATATTATACAAAAGAAGGTCTTTTATTCGAATATTTAGTTTGCGGTGTGAACTGGGCTGCTAAATGGTGAGTCGACAACTGTGATGGAGCGTGCGTCCCCGCAACATAGCTCTGATCGTCACAAGTTCCTACCTCACGCTTCCACGGGTCAAGAGATGACAAAGACCGCCAGCTAAGGGTTGCCAGCCTGGGCACTGCTGTCCTTCTGACTTCAGCTAGATTGAGAAGGTGCGTGTCAAGCGTCTGTCCACCAAGAAAGTGCGGCTCAAACAGCGTCTGTCCGGGTATCCAGCGGTTGACTATGAAACGCTGTATTGCGTCAACTATACATTAGGTGGCAGTCGCACCAAGGCGATGTAGGCAGCGCGACCCGGGTAAGGAGGTGCATGCTGAAATCTTATCCAACCACAAAGAATAGAAGTATTCTTTATAAGGTATACAACTCCATATCATCCATGGAATTCCCAAGTATTGTATAGTAATTTTGACTTGTTTTCTTCCCTCGTGGCTATGATAATTCCAGTCCGTCTACAATTCCAGCAGGATCAGCAGACATGGAGACATTACAAATATAATTGTAATATTTACAATATTTATGGTTTTTTCAGCTTCGCATTTGCATCGTTGTAAATTTTGGCCAACCTAACTCACGTCATGAATTTGAAAAGATAGGAAGGTGTTTAATGTTTTTTTTTAGAGGATTATATACGACAAATTCTAAACAAAAATTCTCTATCCAGAATAATTAATTCTTAAACTTACGTTGTTTATGATCTTACATTTGTTATCTTACAGACACAAATAATCATTTATGGGCCCAGTAGGAAACAAGAGTGATCGAAAAGTTTCCCGAATATTTTTTATATTTTTTATTATTGGAATTTGACAGTAATCATACAGAAATGAAATTTATTTCGCATTATTGTTTGCTTAAATTTTCTTTGCTTTTATGCTAGGCGGCCAATTGGTCAAATTTATTTCATTATATAACGTTGGAATTTTCGCCATTTCAGAGTATCAATCGTCTAACAACGCAGCGGGAGAGGCAAATAGCTGCATTTCATGACGCAGCAAATTACATCCGCGGTAGGTTTTTGAACATATTACGGAATCTGTGGAAGGGTTTTGCGCTTATTACTGAATGTATTTTTCATTTGCGGTTTCCAAATGAACTTTTTACCAATTCTGAGCTGATCCAATTCATGCGGCGTTGAATGCCATTTGGTTAGTGTTTGATTTTACAGTTCAATCTTTGTCATTACTTCATCATAACTCACAATATCAATATATTTGGTAATATCGTTTTATTGATATTACTTCATAGATGATTTAAACATTATTGTTCTTTTTTGCCAATTTGTCTTTAACTTCTTTCCTTATTTGGTAGCTATTAGATAAGCAAAAATCAAAGCGGATTGCTGTTATAAAATCAGCATCAAGTAGCAAATAGTGACCATGGAAACAGTAAATTAAAAAAAATAAATGTTAGGTTTCTAAAATTTAAATAGAATTAACAAAATTTTTCAGGATACCTCAAATCAAGATTTTGCTGAAATGCTGCTTTCACTGAAAACGAACGGAAACGTGCTCAAGCGCTAACCACAGAACTTTACACTTTACACCATTTCTTGCAATTCAGGATCAACCAAATGGAGATCATATATAATAGATACGAATGATTGTTTTGATTTATATAAATACGTACACTACTATATAAATATTTCATAGGAAAGGAAGGGACCATCAGGGCACCCGATTGAATCAGTTTGGATGGGGAGAGTGGGAATGCCAACTCCCCATTGCTAACAGTTTGTGAATAGAGGGCGGGCTCTTTCCCCCGCCCATTGGAGCATCCTCATGTTAGATAGCTTGCTCTTTTGACCAATTGTTCAACCTTGTTGTTGGAAGGAGATTCTTTATATCCCTGTGGATATGTATAAGTGATGTTGCATATCGATCCACTAAACTCCTTTTTGTCCCTTCATACAATGGCATGATTAAGATAATCAGTGGTTATTAAAGCTTGATCAAGTCTAACAGAGAGGAGAGCCCATTGCTGTCGGACGTAGTTTCCGTGCTACATTGGGTGGTACTCTGCGGTGTGAACTCTATTGATTTCTGGTTGAGGACTCTGATAAATTATGATTTTGAAACCAGTTTTCCGACCTTTTTGTGAAAAATAAGCCTAGGGTGCAATATCCTTTCGTGAAATTCGACACAATACTAGAAATTTGAGTGGTGAATTATCTTTGAATCTATTGAGCAGTGGCATCAATGCACAGTTTGCAAGAAACATGTAATTTTCCGCGTTAGCTAATACACATAAAGGGAATGCTGGATTTTGCATAAATTAATTGGATTCTTCATGTAAATTTAGGCCAGATATTGTTGGAATAAGGAAAGTTGTATGGAAGACTGCAAACAATATTGTATGTGGTATGAAGTATTGCAAACAATTACGCTTGCTTTGGATGGAAATTGAACGAGGAAAAAAATTGCAATCTTTCTTAGGTGATTCTTCGGTGTCTGTTCGTTGTTAGTTGTCTGCTCCTTTTGAAGGGTACGAGACCCAGTGATTTTTTTCCAGCTTAATAGGGGCATTAGGAAAATAATTTGCTCCTTAAGCGGATATCACATTAAACAACAAATTACAAAATGAAAATGACAACCAAAGGAGGCGTAAACAACGAAATTGTTTGCAATATTTCATGCGTCATACAAGAATGTTAGCAACCTTTCATACATCAGGCTGAATTCAGACTTTATCTGGCTTCAATTTACATGAAATATTCCATTATTTGCTGCCCAATCTAGCATTCCCTTTACGTCCATTAGATAACGCAGAAAATTCAATGTTTCTTTCAAAATGTGTACTAAAATGTGTACCTACAGTAAGACGAAATAAATTGAAGGAATATACAACTTCTCTCAAATGAGAATTAGAGCCCCACACGGCCAGCCATTTCAACTCAGTCTTGAGTCGTTTTTGACTCACGTTTGCCATTAGTGGAGTCACTCAAATTTGAGTAAATGTGACTGGTATTAACAAGTCGACAAATCAAAAACATCGACTCAAATCGAATAGATGCTTTTGATTTGTCCACATGTCAATCCCAGTTACATTTACTCAAATTTGAGTGACTCCTCTAATGACGAAAAGAGTCAAAACCTACTCAAAACTGAGTTAGAGTGGCTGGCTGAGCAGATTAAAAGTGAGAATATACCTCTGCACTTCAATGCTCGCATACATGTATGTATATTTCATGTAGTATTGATGAATGCGATTCTACATGTGACTATCAATCGTACCATCTAGATCCACAACCATAGTCTTTCTTCAAGCGCCTACATACTCAAGCGCTCACACACATACTGGACGTATGGGAAGAGAAATGAACGAGAGCGCTTATGCACACATGCCCACATGTGTTATTAATGTATACATTCTAGCAAAAGAAAGCGCAGTGGCCCAGCTTTCGGAAATAGGGTATGTGTCCCTAAACTCAGCGTAATATGCAGAGATTGATTTATATTTTTTATTATAACTCATAAAGTCGTACATAAAGATATTTAGCTACTTATACACTTGCTTAGACACGTTTAATAAGACACTTGTTAGTGTGTATCATGAAAAACTATACAACTCATTTTATAAACTCAGAAACTTTCGAGGGATGTGGATGAAATGTCGGTTTATAAGCATCAAATTGGGTCTATCAATGGATCCAACTTCGTCCCATTTGATTGATTTATTACTAAATGCAGTCTTTGTACGTTTTGAACTATGAATAAAGGTATTGCCAGCTTCATTCGCTTTACCCAACCATAAATTTTCACAAAACAAACTAAACTCAAACTGCTCTGAAACATTTTGTTATTTTATATATGTGAACAGTTAGTTTATAATGCATGACTATTCTCTGTACATCTAGGCTGCATTATTCAGTTTACCGGTTAAATCTAGCCAAATTTAGATCATTCGAAGAACATGGAAATAATCGGTACAGCTTAAACTATTAAATCAAGATGTCTAAAAAGCTGAGAAAATCACTAATTACACGGAAGTAAACCACAGTAACTTGATTAATAATGTCTGAATTGCTTTGTATTAAATCGGTCAACTTGATAGGAACATAATTTTGTTGATTATCGCTGAATTAATGACAAATTTGTTACATAGGCCGAATGAAGGAGCTAGGCTAACATTACATCCTCTTACCCTAGGCTTAGTCGGTAGGCAACGATGATTTCTTCCAGTACCACTGCCTTCTCCATGTGGAAAACCTATGCTCTAAAATTGTTATTTTCAAAAATGTTATGACTGATGTTGCGAAAACTGTTAATTTTATTCGTGCGCAAGGTTTGAATCGTCGCGAGAATTTTTCGTAGAAGTTGGAGCAAAGTTTAACGACGTGCCGTGCTATATGGCTGGAATAAATCTTAAATTGTTACTTGGGTTGTTTACAATCAAACTTTGGCAGCGACCATCACTGTACTTGTGAAAGAAAATAGCATCGATAGGATGTCTGATTCCGGCCGTCCGACGGACCTGCGTAACCGGAAAGTCCAAAACCGAAAGGAATGTGGTCCTTCGTCGTTGAAATCCTTCGTGTCTTGAGACTAGAGGTCGGTGCAACCGGATAAATCTTCAAAAAGAACCTCCAATCTACAAACACCTCATTTCGTCTCGGAACAGCAGACAACCACCCTGAAGCAATGGCTGACGACAATGGTTAAGAAGATTTTCCCAGTGTAGTGAGCAATGACTAACAGAGCGACCGGATATTTCACGTACCACGTCAAGTATATCGCCCACACAAATTTACCAATGAAAGTCCTCTTGTGGCTTCCCATCAATGAGAAGGATTAGTTGAAGCAACTGTTCTTTTTCTCTCAGAACTTGCGGTAAATCTGCAGATTTACAGTACCAAATGCCTGCTGACAGCGGCCGCCTCCTTCCGGAAGCATCAAGTAGAAGAGGATGTGATGTTTTGACAAGATCAAGCATCGACCCTGTACGCCAAAAGGTCGTTGGAATATATGGACCGCCTGAACATTGATGTGGTAGTGAAGAACGCGAACCTTCCAAACGTTCACTAGCTGCAGGCAATCGAGATATTTTGGGTCAACTGCAACCGCAGGATCTTATTCAACATTTTGCAGCAATGATGGCATTCGAATTTCTGTACACCAGTTGTTATCCAACGTCACCAATAATCCAACGTACACAAGTTCATCCATTATCATGCCACAGTTCCTACATCGACGTATTCACATTAAGTCCATTTTTGCCTCACGTTTCAGCTAGGTGTACTGATCAGCAACACCCTGTAACGTTCTTCCGCAAATGTCCTCGTTGTAAGCGATACAGACAAACTAACTGGATTCATTGAAAACCGAACCCCGCATATTTCATAACACCTTCTTAAAGCCATTTCTTCAGATACACTGTCAGATCCTTTATGTTTATGAGATTTAACGGTTCAAGATGTACATAGACTTGTTGGAAATATCTTCATCAAAATTAATTCGACAGATTGATCCGATGATTTGTCTGATTACGGAATATAATTGTAGATCAAAGAGATGGTGTAGAACTGATAAAAATTTCAAGTTTTCTCGCTACACCACAGTGCATTTTCCACCTAAACCCTTCTACACTGTGGCACTGTGTGAAAAGAGACTGGATTCCAGAGATGGTTTCGTTAATTTATTAATTCTTCACACTTATTTGTGTTTAGCTTTATGATTAACATTTTATGATTTGACGAATAATGATTTTGTAGTCCTTAATAAATTTAAGCCGCAGTTTTTAGGAATACACAGTTTGAAAAAAAAAATTAATTCTCCCCGTTATCTAATGCGCATGAATGCTTGATTTGGCAGGAATTAAAGGGATATTTCATGTAAATTTAAGCCAAATAATGCCTGAACATAGCCTGTTGTATGAAAGCTTGCAAACATTGTTGTATGGCGGATGAAAGATTGCAAACAATTTCTTTGTTGACGTTTAGGCTTGATATTAAACGAGTTATTTTTGTGTACCTAGGATTTCTATCTCTTATTCAACACGAACAATAAATAACAAATTTTCTCAAGGTTCTTAATAAATATAACTGAGCATCGCTGTATTATAGTCGTTTGAGTTCGTTATGCATTAGTATTAGAAGTTTTCGTTGTTCACAAAAGCTGTTGTCTAGATAATGACCTACACATAGTACACATTAGTCTATAAAATTTAGCTGATGCAAGAATTTAGACTCAAATGACTGTAAAATAAATGAATGAACACAACAGTTCATGTGGTTTCCTTAATTTTCATGTTTACTTCAAGCCTCAACCTTTGACAACATTCCAATGGTTCTGATGCATACCTGTAACGAGAAAAAATATGAGTAAATTAGTTCAAGAAATAATGTTGAGACTTATGATGATAAGCCAACTGATAACTTCAAAAATGATTTCTTAGTAGTAAGTGAATTGAAAAATTGCTTTGTTAATCTATAGATGCCATATTGTTCACAAAGTATTATTTTTGTAGCCAATGCATATAGTTTTTGCTTCGACTCACGTTACTCCAAAATGCAAATTCACGTGACCAAAAAATCAGAAACAAATAATCGCTCAATGGTAATTTTGCAAAGCTAGATTCCAGGTTTATGGCACATTTCGGAAGATTCTATTCGGACGGCATAAACATTTCTCTCTCGTTTTAATTCATATATGAACGTATTAAGCGAATACTTCACAACAACTTCTTGAAATTAAAGGACACAACATGTTTTAACACCTTAGAAACAACTTAAATTCTCCCTTAAACCCTCCCAACCGTTAAAAGCCCATTACATCAGTATTCATTTAATTTTTCGTAGATCTGGCCAACTCTCGCACCTTCTTCTTGGTGTGCCTCATGAGGTTTTGCACATTCCATCGATAGTTTTGCTTACGTTTACCCAGTCTTTTTTAAATTTGATGATGCCATCTGCTCCTCTAGCCGTCTTCCGCAGCTTTCCTTTCATCAAAGACCACCATTTTTCAATGGGCCTTATTTGCGGACAACTTTGTGGATTCATCGCCTTGTTTTCACAGATTGGACGAATTCGTTCTCTCCATACCAGTCCAAGCTGGCATAGCGCATAGTGGTAGGATGCCAAATTAGGCCTAAACAGTGTCGAACCTTTGTATTTTAGGGTTAGTGGCAGAATTCGATTCTGCAGACATTCCTTCCGGTATGTTTCAGGCTTCATATTTGCGGTAGTGAAAAAAGGTTCCAATTTCATACCGCACTGGAAAAATGCTTACCAAACCAACACCTTTTTTCAAAAATTTGGCAAAAAAACGACGACGTTTTGAGCAAAAATCCGCCTGAATGTGGCTGCGTTCGGACATTTTTTATTTGTACGTCTTCAGAAAATTTTGCTCTTTTGCGCGTTGTACCATTCCAATCGTCGTTCCACACTTTTTTTGCGCCATCTTTGATGGATACCCCTTTTATTCCTTCAAAAATTTTGCAAATTTGTTTGTCCAAATTTGGGTTCGACGCACCTGTTTTTCTACCACGGCCTCCTTCTACCACGGTAAGTCCTTCAATGTGTTATGCATAACAAGTCGGTTGACCACGTTTGGACCGCACAGACACTAACACCTTCTGCTTTTGGTAATTTTTTCAGCGACAATCCCTTTTCAGTGCAGTACTTGGTCACAATTGATTTTCGCTTTTCTTCCGTAAGACCCCGCGTTGTCCCGCTTGAAGTAAAACTTCAACTTTTAATGAAGGTTTTCGTTTGTTAATATGGAAAGCAACACATTGACACTAAACAACTATCAAAATAAGTCATAGTCTTTTTCACACAGAACCTCAAAGGTGTACTCATAATTAACGATGCAGTCCTTACACTCTTGAACTCAAGGCCACAACTCTGCTAGATGCTAAACATTTAAGTTTTCCGGATATTTTCAAAGCGATGTAACTCACGTTTTCGGATTTGTTCGGAAGGTCATAAACCATAATTATATCAAAAAATATCAGAGCTTTCATGCGACATGTACTTTTTTGACAGAACCCACGGAAACTTAACAAATACAATCTAAATAAGCTTAAGAAAGTCTAATTTACAACATATTTGTGTGTTTATTAGAATCGTCATCGATTCTAATAAACCATTGTGTGTTTATTGGAATCACCAAGACAGTTTATGTGTGATTCAATTAACCTTCTTTGACCAACTCCATAGTTGATTTGATTGAAAAAAGCTTTTTTACCCCATGCATGCACTAAAACACTTCTTGGTATGCAACCATCAAATAAATTTAAAAAAAACCTAAACTTTTGCCACTTTTAACCTGACTTTACGAACTTCTGGATGTAGATGAGCTGTCAAACGATGCAGTGAACATCACAATTCAGAATGTTAATTCACTTAAATTTTTTCGACTTTTGGTCAAATTTTTGTTAGATTCATTTTATTAAAATGTTACAGCATTTTGAAGTGATGCAATTACACCGTGTACACCCTTGCAACACTCCGAACTAAGCGCTTGACCTATAACAAGCACACTCCCGCACAGCAACCTCTCCGCTCTTTTCGCCAATACCGAACAACTCCACATAAACCCACAACATCTTCATCAACCCCATATTTAATAGATACAGCTCATCTTGACGCCCCTGTTTCGTTAATCCGTTGCTGCTAACCCATTCTCAGCAGGCCATGCACGCACATTCTCCAGTTCGGGTGTGGGCGGTAGTTTTGCCATAGGCTTCGCTTCTCGTCCCCTTAGCGACCACTGCCTGCTGTCAGGTCAGCTTCGGCCGCAATGTTCAGCCAAATGGTGTTCAATTAAAAGAAACATCATATTCAATAAGTGACGATGGTTGATTGAGTTGTGCTCGATTCGATGCTCGGCTTTGGAAATTGCTCCAAACTCTTAACCCACCCAACACGAGGCAATCGATGGCGTACAATGTGTCACTCGTCAGAACTCGTCATCATTCGTCGCCTCGTCGCCATTGGCGACGCAAAACGTGAGCTAGCTATTTTCAAACAGCTACACCATACAATGATCGGAGCGCTTGAAATTGAGTCGTAAAATTCTAACAACGGACGAGCACTTTAGCAAAATCTCGAAGTTTTTTATTGAAGATAAAAACCCCTTTTACTGATGGTGTCGTTCAATTAAAAATCCGTGACACCGAAGGTCACCGAAAATACAAGTCCTCTCAAATGACGCCTTCGATAGAGAAGAGCTAAACTTTGCACAAATTGCTGCAATTCGAAGTAATGAGAAAATCTACGAACGATGTTCGAAACAACAATTCCCATCATATGGGAGTGGGAAATTCAAACTGCCACAATTTGTTATCGTGTAACTGGTTACGTGCTCTTTTCTTTATTTCGATTGCACTATAGACAACACCAACTTAAAACGTCTGGAAACGATCATCCTACTTACCTACAACCAATTCAATTATCTTCGGGTCGGTACAAGAATGTGCAGAGGTGTAGAAACATGACAGGACTCCACTCGTGAGCAACCCCCATCCCATACCGCATAACACGGATTGCACTTTTCCATTATCGGCAAACGTCTAGGCCAGCTGTCTACAGCCAGCAGCATCAGGTGGCTTTCGATGCCAATTGTCGCCACATTTATTGATCTGCCAGGGCGGCTGTCTACCCGATGGAGAAAGAGAGCACAAATCGAACGTACGGGGCAAAAGTGCAGTAGCGGCTTCCGTACGACTCGGAGCGGGAGATTTGAGTTCAGGGCAGATATTAAAAAGAAATTCCCTGACCACGGTGTCTTCGCCGCGCAGTCTTCGACAGGGCCTGGACCTGGTACAGGTTTTGCAGCGCTCCGATGGTGGTCAATAATCGTAAACTACTATCTTTATCGATGCATAAAACGACTTTTCTGCTGTTATGGCCGTTGTTTGTGATACGATTGCAAAAAAAAATGAAGGAATTTACCGCTCGCAGTTTCGCTAAGGTAATGGCTGTTCGTTAATTGAGTGAAAAATAACGGGACAGCCATTCAAATTCATTTCGACCCGGAAAAAGAGTTCTCTACTTACTGCTCGGCTCGGCGCAGAAGAAATATGAGCCCGATTTCTGAGACCGCAGCCAAATTAGGGTAACATGGGCTTCGGTACGGAAATTATGAACTCGTTCCTTGGAAATGCGGCGTTTATGGAAATTCGAACGGCCAAATCGCAGGTGGGAGGGCAATCCGAAGCTGTGAAGAAGAAATAGACAAGCTCCCGCACGCGCGTGTGTGTGTGTGTGTGTGTGTGTGTGTGTGTGTGTGATACGAGAGTCACCGCTTGATAAACAAGTTTACGGCAAACGGGAGACGGGTTGTAAAATTTGCATAATTGTTTTATAAAAAGTCAACCTCTTATTGACAGGTGATTCAATAAAAGCCATAAAAAAATGACAATTTGAGATGCCACAGCAGTAGTTTGCGAGAAGGGGGAATAGCAATGTATCAACAAGATTGATTCGGTGACAATCGTGGTAATTCACTGGGTTACAAGCGGCAGGCTCATTAGTGAAACTAAATCGAACCCCAAACGGAATCATTAATGGTTTTACCACTCGGATCGGAGGATAATGAATAATTTATCGGTGGTTTGTGGCCGTATGTTGAGGCTTTATTAAATATGGAAGTTGTGCAGCACTTGGTTAGGTCAAAACTATCGTGTCATGCCTTCGGTGGGCGTGTTGTTTATGCAGCAGTGACTAAACGAAAACAACACATATTAAATAATGATGTTTGGTGAGGGGACAAATACGGCCTAATGTGTTGAGGATCGATATTAGCGTGTAATGAATATCGAATAAAGCTCAGGGACGACGTAGTCCATTTTCAGTAGAAATACGTCCAACATTGGGAAATTTCAATGCCTGCTAGCCCCGAAATAAACAAACCAATCGATCGGAGCAGTCCGCGCAACTATTGAACGTTTGGTGGTTTTGTTCCATGAATGTTGTGATGGTCAAAATGTAGGTTGCAATTTCCAGCTGAACAATGCATTAGGTCCTAAGTAACATTGGGAGACTCTCCTTGTCAACTTCCTCTTTGCATTCCTACGGCTATCCAAAAACATGTTCAAGTATTTTCAACACACAGTACGGTAATATAAAGTGTAATTAAGGATCCAATATGTCAAAAACATCAGCAAATCGTTTAATAGACAAACTATTAATGAAAGATATAGTCGACGAAGAGAATCTCTCAATGTTACTTAGTACCTTATGCATTGTTCAGCTTGATTTCTTCTCCTAATTTTTTACACTGAAAAAATATTTAACTAAGCTGCTACTGGAAACATATATAGATATTTTTCAATACTAAAATAAGTTACTTTTACATGAACAATACATAGAAAAGGAACTCTACTTGAATAATCATTTACTTTTCACTGGACACATAAGATTCACTTGATTTTGCTAAGTATTTTCTACTTCCTGAAGCACATGAAAGTTAAGTGAAATTCAAGTGAATATTTTCAACTGATAATATGTATTTTTATTGGGTGTATTTCAAAATCATTCAGAGTTTTGCTGAATGTTAGAGGTTCCAAATCGCAGCAACCCAAATGAGTTGTGTATATACATGTCATTTGAACGGAGACTGATGTTAGTCTTTTCTCAAACTCTTCGAACTGTTTGTTCAGTTAACCTCCTTTGCCGCGATATGCTTAAGATATTTTACTGAAGATTCCGGAAGCTACAATGGAGGGAATAAAAGCGTTTGGAGGTTCAATGCGGAGATGTTACAGACCAGAGAAGACGTATGACGACATATAAAGGATGCTGCTCCAGGAACGATGACGGGTGTTTGGAAATCAGCTTATAGTCGGACAGCAACATATGCTATTCGAGACACGAAGAATGCCTAGGAGCCTGGGACAACCTCAAAAGGCACCACGAAAAAATTTCCCTTTGTTTCAAGGTTGTGCTACTGGAAGGGATATGCAACAAGTCACTCAACGACGGAGACGGTATGCAAAAACAGCTTTTCGAGCTGGGAAAGCTGTTCACGAAACTGTAGTGCGCTGGACTGAACTTGAGTAAACCGTACGTTGCCGCTCTTGTTCTTAGGAGCCTATCGGATTCATTCCACACGATAATCCCAGCCTAGAAGATCCCTTACAATGAGGAGCCGAAACTGGAACTCGTGTAGGGGAAGCTGTTAGATGAGGTTAAGTAGAGTCTAAGATCTTCAAGTTCAGAGATGAAGGCAAGGTTCTCGAAAGAGAAGAAACCAATGACTTGGCTTTTCCTGCATAAAATGTCTAGCCACAAGCAGTCGGAGTGCAAGCAGTACGTGAAGGAATATAGAAGGAGTTTACCCCGTAAGCTGAAACCGCACTAAGCGAAAATCAATGTGTTATTTTCGCTTTACTGGCTGGTGCGGACAATGTTAAACGGATTTAGGGTACGGGACGGGTTTTAAGCAGCTCATTAGGCCCCCGAGGAATTTGATGAAGCAGTAGATAATCTATAATTGCCCATACTTAGACATTAATCCCTCTGTTTACTTCTGGTTTTTCGGCACATACCTTCAGCAACGAACATTAGACTCTGAAAATTTTATAGTCATGGTTCCCAATTTCAGAGACTTTTTAATATCATGCGGATTGATTTCTGATCAAAAAAATGTTTTCTTCAGCTCCGTAATCTGTACATAAACTAACAATATTGTATGCGATTCCGTACATGTGTGCGAAGGCAAACTGAAATAGACCAGTTCACAATTGACTAAAATATTTACCTGCACTTAGTAATTCAGAAAAAGCACCAAAAAATGAAAAAAGTGCCATTAAATTATTAAGGCCTGTGCCAACAAATAATGTGTGATCAGCATTAAAAATTTAGGAATGAGCAATAAAAGATGAGAAAAGATCTTCGGATAATCTAATTGTGACCGGTAAATCTGTCAAATAAAGCAACAGCTATTAGTATATGTGCAATTAAATATGGCAGTATTTCCGCCAAATTATGTAATTTGAGCACTAAACTATTCGCATATGTCTTTCAATTTTATTGGATTTTCCCATAAAAACAGTAAAATGAGCAATGGATAAATAAATAACCATATAAATATCCATTGCTCATTTTACTGTTTTATGGGAAAATCAATAAAATTGAAAGACATATGCGAATAGTTTAGTGCTCAAATTACAGATTTGGCGGAACACTGCCATATTTAATTGCACATATACTAATAGCTGTTGCTTTATTTGACAGATTTACCGGTCACAATTAGATTATCCGAAGATCTTTTCTCATCTTTTAATGCTGATCACACATTATTTGTTGGCACAGGCCTTAATAATTTAGTGGCACTTTTTTCATTTTTTATTGCTCAAATCTCTCTTTTAATTGATGATTAATTATGCTGCCGTAAAATTTGAGCGAACTACTTCAGCAGGTAAGAACCTGATCGTTTTCTAGATGATATACTTTAAATCTTCAAAATAACAGTAATACATTGGTAATCAATCATGGTTTATACACCGAATCATAAGCCCGAAAGATAGAGCTTATGATCGCATCTTTAAGAGTGGAATAATTTTTAAAATGTAGGAGTTTTAGACCTATTTCCTAACAACTGATTAAACTAGTCACCCCTGATTAAGCCGTTCCCTACGCTACATTCGGGAGCATCTGCGAACATGTCCTGAGATTGTGAATTATTCATAAAATTCCAAAAGAGCAGGTGAAGACCATAACTCTGGCTGACGAAAAAACCGTGGAGGTGTAGGATGCTGACAGTGGAAAAATTCCCTGTTCCCTTGAAAACTACCGAGGTGTCTCTTAGTGTTGTTTGTTTCAAGCTTGGAGATGAATCTGATGTCGGAACTTGTGGAAAAGGGAGCTGCTGTGATTTTGGCGTCGAACGACGCTCTATTCTCATTGGCAATGATGTGGCTGAGTCACGGTAAAAGCCGCTGGTGTAAACATCATATGATGATGATCCCGATGTGAACTATGAGCATGTGTGGTACAGAAGATTTGGCCACCATGATGCAAAAGCCCTGGAAAAGATTCTAAAGTAGAAGCATGTGACGTTTGTAAATTGGTAGCCTAGTTGTTGAAGGTGTACGACTGCGGCAAAAAAGAAGCATGTAAATGTAGCCAAAGAAAGGCATTTTTAAAGCCAGTTGGACGTAAATCACTTGATGTATTGGAGCTTTTGCTCATCGACGTTTGCAGGTCGATAGAAAATACATCATTCTCCAGGTTACCACGACTTCATGACCGTAATTGATGATCACTCTGCACTCTCACAATCATAGTTTGCAGTCGCAGAAGCGTTTTATATCTCCTGCGAAAATAGGAAGAAGTTCCAGAAAATGTGAAGGAGAACGTATTCTACAAAAAAAACGGCATCAAGACGTAGTTTATCGCAAGCTATCCCCAGCAAAATAGAGTCGCAGAGGGAAAACATCGATATTTGATCAAGATGAGTAGGCTACCGTTTTCCTACTGGGATGAAGCCGTAAGTCCTGCTGTCTATTTAAAGAACATATTATCATTGAATTCAGTCGCCAAAACACCATTCTAGCTCTTGAGTGGTACAAAGCCGAAAGTAGTGCATTTGAAGGCTTTTGGCAGTATGCGTCCTCGTTCCTAGGAAGAAACGCAAGAAGGTGCCTTACTTCGGACAAACTGACGTTCACGTTGAATCCTTCGATCGTTCTGGATCGATCGGCAAGAGGGGTAATCATTGGTCAAGATGTCAATAGATCATTGTCGTTTGGCCTTACACTCATTTTTGACACATTTTTTCTCTAAAGGAAATGAACCTCTTATAACGTTGAAAGGTTTTTGAACGCTAATAACTCTCGTTCAACTGAACGCAACGACCTCATTCATACACCATTTGATCAGAAAAACTTACGAAAATGTTGCATTGAAATTTCAATTGAGTGTTATTAGTATAAGCTGTTCATTTTTTTTTTTCCTAAAAATGATCTACTTTTGCTAACATAATAATCTCCGTTTGAACAGGTTTAAAATTAGTTTTTCTCTATCCGGGTCCTCAAAAACGGGTAACAAATTGTTTAAATTGTCTTCTTTCTTTTGAATCCTAGAGGGTTTGAGCTGTTTAGTGGTCGAGTTATTAGTACGAGACACTGAAGAAGTCTGCACATTGTAGACGAAATACGCGTATCTGTCGAAGATAAGCAAAGGTAGTTGGAATTAAATGGAGATTACTAATTTTTCTTCTAATTTATAGTTCTTTCTTTTATTTCATTTAGTTTAATTCCACGTTGAATTCTGATATACCCACATCCCTCCATTGCAAAACTATTTTGCTTTGTTGCCGGTGTCTGATTTTATAACTGAGGCTCGTCCTCTCTTAAGAATTTTGCGCTTCGTACAGTATTTTCGTGCCTCTATTCATTCAGGGCTATGCTATCAACGCTATTGAGAGATCCATGCGAAGCTAAAATGAGATTAAACTTCTAAGTATCTAAAATTGAAATTGATTATATATTTTTAACTATTTTTCACACTGTATGAAATTTGTGTCGTCGATTTTCTTATCTTTTTTTTTTTTTTTTTTACGAATTCATTTATTTGTACAGGCTCAATCGAATCAACTTTACAGAGCCGAGTTTTCATGTTTAAATACATCAGTTATCTTAGAACTAAGGTTAAGGGAATAGAACCGATTACTCGCGGTCGTCTCGAGGTTAATAGGAATAACAATTTTAAGGATGGGGAAATTGGGGTAGGAATTTTGAACAAAGCATAAGGAACAATGGTTTTCTTATATCTAGAACTTCAAAATACAATTTTTTAATTGAACGTTTTTAATAAAAAAAAAAAGAATAACTCACTCACACACACACAATCACACTCACACACACACAACCACACTCACACACTGGTGCACCCATTCCTCAAAAATTTAACCTAAACAAGTAAGTTAATCAATCTACAATCTAAGGCTACTGTTAGTCAAAAACACATAAATGAGTTTCATAAACTCCAGATCGCGCGCAGCCAAAATGTCTCGAATCGGTACATTGGGTTGTCTACCTCGAGCCCGAAGGGAATCATACAGCTCAGATCTGACTCCACGATGCTCAGCACAAAACCAAATAACGTGATCTGCGTCCTGGTAACCTTGTCCACATTCACAGAGATTGCTGTCTCCCAGCCCAACACGGAACAAATGAGCGTTTAAAGAATAATGATTGGACATGAGGCGAGACATCACACGAATGAAGTCTCGACCCACATCCAATCCCCTGAACAACATTTCTTAGACACCTTTGGAGTGATAGAATGTAGCCATCGCCCCAAGTCTCCTCTACTCCATTTATACTGCCAGCTATCGAGTGATATCTGACGAAAAATATAGAAAAATTCGTTGAAGGCGATTTGTCGATCACAAATATCGCCTTCCATGGCGCCCACCCTTGCAAGCGAGTCCGCTTTCTCATTGTCAGGAATCGAACAATGAGATGGGACCCACACAAGGTGATAATAAAGAACGTGAAGATAAAGCACTTAGAAGACCTCGTATTTTCATAAGAAAATAGGAGGTGTGCTTACCGATCCTCAAGGAGCGAATAGCCTCTATAGAACTAAGACTATCCGTGAAAATGAAGTATTGATCCGGTGTAAAAGAGGCAACAGTTTCTAAAGAAAAATAAATTGCTGCCAATTCCGCGACAAAAACAGAACAAGGTGCTTGAAGTTTACGAGCGACGCTATAATTTTCATTGTATACACCAAAGCCAGCAGAGTCCTCTATCAAAGACCCGTCAGTGAAAAACGTTTTGGTGGAATCAACTAGGCCAAACTTTGCAGCAAATATCGCCGAGCAATCATAGGACGATGATGCTCTGGGATTCCACGAAGCTCCTGTTTCATGGATAAATCAAAATGAACAGAATTTCCGAAGTCGGAGAAGCAAACACAATTGGGAATATTAAGCGAAGGGCTGACATCCTGTGTTATCGTACAAATGGTACAAGCTCATGAAGCGGGTTTGAGGATTCAACTCAAGGAGCTTCTCAAAATTTTCGATTACCTGGGGTTCATAACTTCACACCTGGTGAGGAGCCGGAGAGATAACTCTGTAAATCGATCTGAGGTGGCAACATGCCAGCCAGCACTTCAAGACTCATGGTGTGAGTCGAGTGCATGCAACCTAACGCGATACGAAGACACCGATACTGAATACGTTCCAGTTTAATGATGTGCGACCGAGCCGCTGACTGAAAACAAAAACTACCGTATTCCATAACCGACAAAATCGTTGTCCGGTACAACGTTAGAAGATCTTGCGGATGCGCTCCCACCAGGTCCCGGTAATTGTGCAGAAAAAATTGACCCTTTGCTGGCATTTTCGCTTCAGGTACTCAATGTGAGATCTCCAGGTGCACTTTGAATCGAACCAGATCCCAAGATATTTAAATGACATGGAATGAGTTATCGGTGTACCCAAAATTTGAAGTTTCGGTTGTGCAGGGTTATGCTTCTTAGAAAAACTACCAACTCAGTTTTCTCCGTAGAGAATTCGATACCTAGCTCTAGAGCCCAAGTAGACAAATTGTCTAAGGTATCCTGCAAGGGTCCTTGTAGATCGACCCCATTGGGTCCCGTGACAGACACTACGCCGTCATCTGCAAGTTGTCTCAACGTACAGTTGTCACCTAGACAACCGTCAATGTCTTTGACATAAAATTATACAAAGAGGGCTTAAACATGATCCCTGGGGAGACCCATGTAGCTAAATCGAAAAGCTGTAGAGTTTCCATGAGAAAAGCTCATATGTTTCTCTGACAGCAAATTGTACAAAAATTGTTCATTAATGGTGAAAAACCACAAGCATGCAGTTTATCTGAGAGAACTTCAACAGATACTGAATCAAAAGCCCCTTGATATCCAAGAATACAGAAGCCATTTGCTCTTTTAGCAAAAGCTAACTGAATATCTGTGGAAAGCAACGCGAGGCAGTCGTTCGTTCCCTACCTCTGCGGAAACCATATTGCGTATCTGAAAGCAGGTTATTCGTCTCAACCCATTTGTCCAGACGGAAAAGGATCATTTTCTCCAACAACTTTCGAATACAAGATAACATCGCGATGGGTCGATAGGAGTTGTGGTCGGACGCGGGTTTACCAGGTTTTTGAATGGCAATAACTCTCACCCGTCTCCAATCATCCGGTACAATGTTGAGTTCCAGACACTGATTAAACAAGTTCAACATGCGCCTCTTAGCGACGTCTGGGAGGTTCTTGAGCAAGTTGAACTTGATCCTATCAGCTCCTGGAGCCGTATTGCCACACGAAAGGAGTGCGAGAGAGAGTTCTACCATTGAAAAGGGTTGGCTAATCTCATCTATCGAATTCGTTGTTTCGCGAGGAAACATTTGTGCTGGCACAGAATCTGGACAAACTTTTCGCGCGAACTTGATTTCTTATCTTTTTATCATCAATAAGTTTGTTTAGAAAGCTAAACAAAAAACATTCTGAGAGAGCGCCATCTACGAAGTTCAATCTCACTTTTGCGTTACCTGGATTCTTTCATAGTATATAGCACGCGAGATTAACGCGAGAAATGATTTTAGTTTTCGACACGAGCACGAGGTTGTGTTATGGGAGACAGAGTCATACCACATTTCCCAATCGAACAGTTACCGGTTTCCAATGCAATGAAGAAATCTCGGGCCACTGAAAAATGGTAATTCGTCCCTGATGAAATCATTCCGGTTCGTCTAACGTGCCAAATACTAGCCTTGAATAGCATGACCCAGAAAGATGAGGATCACGAAAGCGCAGTATGGAGCTAAATTCATAAGAACGGGCGTGTCCAAAGGAAAATTATAGAACTATGAATTTTATTAACATTTTAACGAACCATATGTGTAATGTTACATATAAATTAGACAACCAACGTCAATTGACCAACGCGGTTGTACGTGAATTCACCATTGGCTATATCCCTGATATAACCTACCACAATTTTTTTCCATACACTCCTCATTTTGTTACAAATTTTTGAAAGCTTCAAATTTGTCTACAATGTATGGTAAATATAACCATGTGGAACAAATACGAGGCATTTTTGCAACTCTGTTAAAAAGGTGAAATTATTTTCTCCACGAAATTCAAACTTTTCTGGAAATACTACGATTCGTTGTTTATATTCGTCCCGAATCGTAAAAGTAAAAGATTCATCATTCAATTCAAAAATCCAATATTAAAAATCACTTTTTTAGAAGAATGAGTAGTCTTACCACGCCCTATAAAATAAAAGCCTGATTTGTCTATTTGTTGGTGACATTACCGATGATTATAAATGAAACAAAATGCAAGGCCTTTAATCTATATTATGCGTTAATCTAAGTTAATCTATATTATGCGTCTAAAGCTTATTTTTTGACTAAATTTACCAGCTTTGTACAATTCTTGTGTATTTTACTCTATCCGTCTAATCCGTCTGCCACCTTTATCTTCCGTATTGAATGCTGTTTCTTCTTCTGTTGTTTCAACTCGGGATTTTTGGTCGTTTTGTAGCATCCAAATTGAGTCCCCTTAGTCCCATGTTATCTATCCAATATTTCTGTCTCAGTTTGTAGCGATTGTATTTAAACTCATCACGACCGGCTTTACGCGAGTTCCAATCGCATATTCATCTTTTCTATGCAGGTGCTTGAGGAACACTTTGTTCGGTTTAAATCTTTCCTGTTCGACAATTTCTAACACTTCGGTCCTATAACGGAAGTTTGGCTCCTTAAATTTGAATGCATTGAAAAATTGGAGGATTTCGTAAACTCGAGGACCTTTATGAAGTTGTCAAAGAACCTTCCTATTGTCAGCTTCTCTGAATTTTGTAAGCAAGGCACGGGATTCATCTGGCGTTCGACAGCCTAGCGCCAAAACATTGCACGTGACACTATCAGGTTCTAGTCGAACAGTTCTGATCACTGTCAGCCTTTCTCGGGTGGCTTCATAATTGAATCGCATGAACGTTTCTTGATGAGGATATTGAAGAAGTCAAAGTCGATTGAAATTACAAGATGACGAATTCCAGCTATGACATATTTTTACTGAATATTCTAGTATATTTCATTGCTCTATTACATACTATAAATTGCATATTATTTACATTATATATATAATAAATACTGGGATGAGAGGGAGCATCAGGATATTATTCATAATGAAACTGTCGATGGTTTGATTGACTGCCTGAGTCTAGGAGGGAATGAGCAGTATCATTTTCTTTATCCTACCGATTCGATTGTGATGCTGTGAATTCTACTCCATTAGTTCCAGTGAGAGTGGCGGAACCTTCTTAACAAGCCATCCTGTAGAAAGCTTAATAAGTATTGCGAATTGGGATATTCGATTTGTTGGATCGTATCGTTGGAAGGAGATTCTTAATTTCCCGTGGATTTCACGTGAGTGTCTCAGCTTGCGGGTCCACCCCTCCGTTTTGGCCCTTCATACAGCGATATTGTGAATTCAGATCGGTGACTCAATTTTATCCTGCTACTAAGTGGAGCTGCATACAAGCCAAGGGCATGAAGGGATGGTGGCTAGCATACATACATACATACAGGATATTGAAGAAGTCGATGTCGCAACGGATGCCAAGCCTTCGAATGGTGGACAAGATCTGCTTTTCCGCAGAAGTCATCGGTGAAACAATGTAAATCGTTTTAATGTCCTGCTGAATTTTCAGTAGTAGTAGTAGTAGTTCAGTAGTCAGTATTTCTTGACTTCACCTAAACCTAACCTGGTCTAAAATTTCCGCTTTCCCGTCCGTTGCTACTGGAATAGTTTTTGGCACATCTATGACAGTACTTTCGAAGACGTGGTTTTTAATGCAACGATGGACACTTTGTAAGGAGACTTTCCGGTGGAGTGACTACCATTCACCACAGTTAAAATAGTGGGCACATGTGAGGTGAAGTGGACATTTAACTGTTGTTTTAGTGTTTTTCAATATTTTTTAAGTTATACATACCCGTCCTCTTCATATTGCGAATTCATTCCCAAAGATTAAATCTTGAGGTGGAATCAATTATCAGACAAATTAATTGTCCTCGCATTTCTTCTGTTGAAAAGAGGCGAATTTTGTCCGCTACGTTCTTAAGGATATCTTTTATTTTCGTTCGGTTGAATTGAACACCCAACACATTTCCAATAGGTTGTGATATGTAATCAGCTTAACTGCCGAGCCTACATACAGTTGCTTGTCAATAGGACATTGCTGTTTGGAAACCATCCGAGTCTTTTGACGGTGTTTGCCAGCTCCGGGAATAGGTTTTTTTTTTTATTTTGTGTGTGTGTTTTTTTACCCAGTGTGTTTGGTTCGGAAGTGCCTTATAAAATTGCCGAATCGAAGTAAGTTTACATACAACTAACTACACTTACTACGTACACTTACTTTCTACATCGATTTTGCAAATGGCCTGGGAATCGTCTTACGAAACGAAGTTGGCTGCAATTTCAGTCAACGAGGGTTTGTCTGCGTTACGCTTCCGCGGTTTTCCGGTTGATGTTTGAGAAACCTCTGTTTTTCAATTTGATTCTAACTATAATTTAGAAGAAAAATTAGTAATCTCCATTTAATTCCAACTATTTTTGCTTATCTTCGACAGATACGCGTATTTCGTCTACAATGTGCAGACTTCTTCAGTGTCTCGTACTAATAACTCACTGCCCTAGTATCTCGTACTAATAACTCACTGCAGAAGTCTGCACATTGTAGACGAAATACGCGTATCTGTCGAAGATAAGCAAAGGTAGTTGGAATTAAATGGAGATTACTATTTTTTCTTCTAAATTATAGTTACAAGTATTCCACTAAACAGCTCAAACCCTCTAGGATTCAATTTGATTCTGTTTGATCGAAACTTTAAGTCGGTGACCAACAATAGACCAAATAAGGCTATGAAATTGACAGTGAGAGAAATGAGTGTCAAATCGTTATTATGTCAGAGTCAAAAGACACTTCCGGTTATTGAGGAGCTATTGAGAAGCGTTGAAGGCGCGATGAAATTTTCTAAACTGGCTCTGAAAGAGGCGTATCATCGGTTAGAAATCTCAGAAGGGTCCCGTGTCAACTTTTATTACAAAATACGGTCTCTTCAGGCTCTAGCGTATGATGTTTGGCATCAGTTGTGCGCCAAAACCTTTTCAAAAAGCTATGAACACAATTGTCGTGGGGCTTGAAGGAGTTATTGTACACCCAAGAACAATTCGATAGTCGATTGAATGCTCTACGGCTACGTTTCAAGGAATATGGTGCTCTTCTAAACTGGGACAAGTATTTTCAGGGCACGAGCTTTCAACAGAAGGGCTCAAACCAGTAGAAAGTAGAGTTTTGGTGATACAGCAATTTAGGGAACCTGGCAATCTTACTGAACTGCGGAGCCTTCTGGGCTACCTACGTGGGAAGATTTATTCCACATTTAGCAACCAAAACCGACACTCTTCGAAGCCTACTAAGTGGGGGTCAGAAATTTCAGTGGTTACTCAAACATCAAAAAGCGTTGGACGAGATAAAAAGGGCTAGGTATTATATGACATTGCCATTTGGATTTTTCAGCCTGAGTGACAATTCTGGTAGAGATGCTAATCCAACGGGGTTGTGCTGTGCTCTTTTCAACAGGATAAAAAATGGAGATCGGAGATCTGGGCTATAGATCGCTTTAGGTTATACTTGCAAGGTGCGAAGTTCAAAGTTGTAACGGACTGTAAGCCTCTGGAATTTCTATTTAGCCCTAGATCTATGCCTTGTATGCGTATTGAGCGATGGGTGCTGTGCCTATATTCTTATACCTTTGAAATTGTACATGAGCCGGGGCCACACATTTGGCAGATGCGCTTTCGAGGTTATCTATGACCTAACCCAAAGCTTTTTGATGAGGTAGAGAAAATCACATACGATATCTGGCTAACCAGCCGCACCGGAGAGTAGTAACGACCAAAAATACAAGAAAAGACGCGAACATCTATTATCCCATTTGTTCTCGGAAGTTTGGAAAATGGTGCTGGACAGATAAAGACTGTATTCGATGGATCTGGATAATATCGCAATTAAAATCTTTAGCGTGTGGGTAAAATTAACGAAATTTTAACTGAATGTATTTCCTCTGCATTAAAGTCAATTGTGTAATGAGTTCAGAAAATCGATCGAGTGATTTCAGTGATGGCTTGAATGAAGAAATAGTGCGCCAACAAATTTTTGGGTACTCACTTCGAAAACCCAAACGCTTCTCATCGATGGACCGGAAAATAACTCGAACCGCACATCGAATCAGGTATCTCATGTGATCAAACGTTCATGGACCGTAAGACAACCAAGTGGAAAATGTCATAGTGGCAAAAACGTGGCACATCAAATCCGGAGAAGGCTAGGATGGTATTGAACCAATTTTAGTGTTATCCCAAAATTTCGACTGTGGATGTTGGTGAAATGGCGAAAGTTTCAGTTTGTTCCCAGCAAAACAATGAAATGTCTGGATTACATGTGTGTAAGGGTCCAGAAGGCACCGAACTGGAGCGATAAACAATAGAACTTCAGCCAAAACTGTGCAAGAAAACTGTACAGGGCTCACAAAAAACCCTTCTGCATTGTGGATGACGATGAGACCCACATTAAACCGACACCAAAAAAAGGCCAGGACAGGAAGAAACTGTCAAATTGCTCAAAATTTCGTTCAGCAAGCGATCTCGGATGTGGCAAAATGAGTCAGCCCTGCATCGCCTTCTGGGACCGTCAACGACAAATCTACAAGGACGAATGCCTCCAAAACGACTTCGCTCCTTCATGAGATTCTATTTTGATGACTGTTTTTTGGCCGGATTTGGCATCTTGCCTATGCTCACGCCCGTCTGTGAATGGTAATAGATACCGTGAAGTTTTCAGCCCAAAAGACGCCAACCTCCAAACACTCCGGAACTTTCGCTCCAATTGCAATTTTGGGCAATCATAAAGGCAAAGCTTATAAAACTCCAAAACTGATAGAAATGAACTTGAACTAAAGAAAGTGGGGTTAAAAAGTAAGTAAGTTGCCCAAAATTGATGAAAGGGTCAAGGCAAAGGTGCGGGATTGGTTGGGAGAAGAGGTCTGTCAAACCAATGATGTTAAAACTTAACTATTTAGTAGTACTTTATTTCCAGAAAGTTTGAAAAGAATCGCGCTCAACGAAAATAATGCAGACCTATTTTGTGTGTCCAAATTATCGAATACAGCTTATATATGAGTTTACGTTTCATCCAAAATGATAAAGATCCTAAATACGTAGATAAGTCAAAGTGCCAAACAGACAGTGCAGTAAGCAAATAGAATATTACACTTCATGTTAGATTATTTTCGACTTCAACTGAACGAAAAAACTATTCGGAACAAAAATTCTACATCCAATACACAGCTTGCTTCCGTAATTAACGTTACACTAACAGAGACCTCGTCTTATCAAGCAATGCTCTTCTATCCACCTAAAGTCATCGACCGGAATATTTACGAGCAAGCAATCGTTGAAACCTTCCGGATTCAAACAGCATTACGTTTCGGAACTTTTACACCACCACCGCCATCAGCTATGTTGGAAAATGTCATTGAAGGAAATGCACAGACTATTTTGAATAATGAATTTTGCTCGCATCACTATGCCCATCTTTCGGTCCCGGCAAGTTGCTGACAACGATGTCGTCGAACGGCCATCATTTGCTTTCGCTCTTCTTATGACTGCGCTTTGGGTAATTATTCTATCAGGAGGATTTGCATCGCTTTGTGTGCTCCAGCTCAACCCATAGGTGGATGCTGGATACAGTATGTCAATTGGGAAACCCAACTATCTATCTAGTAGATTGATGTATATTATTTGCATCAGGTGTTGCAGAAATTTTTCCAACTATCTTGGGGAACAGAAGCACCAATCAATCGAAATGGAAGTGGTGTACTTGTCATTCGATTAGCATAAAATGAGTTATTAATGAGATCAAAATGCACTTTTAATTACCCTGGGTTCCGCGCTTGTGCTCCCCCTGCCTCTCGTGAACGGTCTCAGATTAAACTCTGTGCGACAAATCAACCGGAACGATTACTTTGAAATGGAAATTTTTGTTTGTTATCTATCGTTTGATGGAAGAGTTGCTGTTAGATCTTGTAGCATACACACACACACACACACACACATTACCCAGAGTCAGATTCAGGCGGTAGAGGGGAAGGATGGTGACGTGATTTCGCGTTATGATGATGAGATGCAAATGCATTTGAGCGACTAGATTGATTGAGTGATGCTTCAGCGGTTAACACGGATGAATAACTTATTGACAGAAACGATGTGGTTCTGGAATCGTCAATTTTGAATGCCAACATTTGTTTTGCAGATTTGTTTTAAATAGCGTAAATTTATTTCTGTCAATTATTTATTATTACAAGCTTGCCACTACCATGAGGCCACATTTTTTTCAGCACTGTTATCTTATATCTACTGTGGCAACAGATGAGTTTGGAGACATTTCGCATCATCGTAAAGCTGATGTTCAGAGCGTAGTAGATGAATCTGAGCATTTCAAAAATATCTCCGGCTCCGTATCGCCAATCTCGAACACCGTTTATTGGTGTTATCTGAACATCCGGTGGAAACGTCGCTTGTTTCTGATCAACGGATACCGGTTGGTAGATTATCGTTCCTTTGCGACCAACTTTGAACGATGTGTCGGAAAAGAGTGGATTATTCAGGAGAAATCCAATCCTGCTGCCCCGTACATCCAACGCTCAATTTTTCATCACAAAATACTATGTGTACAGAATTGCTTCGCATCAAAATGATGAACTGCTAAGGCTTTATTCTATTTGTATATTTCATTGATAATTCTTACCTATGGATCCCAATAGGAAAACCGGCGTTCATAAAATCTACCCTTAATCGTAAACTAAATTCCAATAGCAATCATCGACAATCAGTCAACAGTTTCAAACAATTGCCTGCTGTCGGTGTAACAACGACTGATAACGCGCATAATTGAATGGCGCACAGATCTGGTTGGTTGCCCCTACCTGGTTAACCGGGGAACTGACCATAAATAACTTTTATCACCTGAGCCAATCACCTTTCAATGGCTCCCTTTATCCCAGCGAATAACCATTCTAAACTATTACCACATCATTCACTGTATCCCCACGAAAATAGAAAAAAATACCCTGCCACGTTCTGATATCACCAGAGATGGTAGAACACGTTCATTGGGCGCGGATCGGATCGCATTCGACCGCGCAAAGCTGGCACTGTAGAGAAACCTCAATTTTCCGGCAACTGAACTGTGGCGCTGGCTGGCTGTCAAGCCGACATAGCCGGACTCTCCCATCACAGCGTCGAGTTGATGGTGGAACTCGGTGGCGACAGTCAGATTTACTAACTGAAACACCTCGCTGAAGTGACTATTTATCACCGCGTAATTTATTACATCTTTCTTTTCCCCGATCACACACATAGAGACACCGCAAGAAGGCTCCAGGTTACCGGTTCAAAAGATGTGGAAGCGGCGGCGGCGGCGCTTATTTCGAATGTATCAACCAGGGGGAGCAGGGAAGTGTGTACCTTAATTTAATTCAAATGTAAACAGGTAAACACGGGTACGCTCTTCGGCAGCGGTTTAAATTTTATTTATTTTCCAATCGGAATTAATGATCGTATCGCCTCGATAGAACGACGAGGGGGGGTTAGCGGGGATCGATCGGTGTGACATGGGATGTGTATATTTCGTCGATCGGATCAGTAGTGTTTGATCAAATAGACTTTGTATCGGGATGCAGGAAGTAGGGTAGAGGTTACGTGGGACAAACTTGTGGAAGTTACAAAAAAGTTCAGTAAAAGTCAGTTCAGAATGTGTGAGACGATTAACTGTAGATTTTGAGAATCGTAGAAAATATGCAAGGACAGGCACACTGTATCCATTTGATAGTAACGAAAGTTTCGAAAATCAGCATTCTCAGAGCTTAGTTTCGTAACGGCTTCAGCTCCCCGAAATCCTATTTTAAGCCCGGGGTAAACACTTAATTACTACGTTCACTTTCGGCAGCATGGTGCTTCATCTAGTGAAGCATGATAACGCAAAGAATGAGAATTGTAGGTAATCGTTTACCCCGTGCTTGGAATAGGGTCCTGGGAAGCTGAATTCGTTCCCTACCCATCATAAAATACCTGCTTCGTCCTAGCTGCAAAAAAAAAGTATGAGCTGTGATCTATGTATTTGTGACTATATGCATGATAGAGAATCGTCAAGCACAAACAAAGCAAACCGTGGGTGCACGCATAGAAGAGGCTAATTTAACTTTGAATTTTATTCTATTATAACATGACAAACATCACCGAAGAAAGTGTCACAAGTACCGAAAAACAAATGAAATATCCAACCGTAGAACATATCCTGACACATATGTGAGTGTCGTTGAGGAGCCTAACCGGCCAAAGGGCAAGGCGGCTCCTTATCGCGAGCAATTTCATATTTGCTCTTGAGATATCTAGAGTAAATCACGTTGCTCAGCAAGCGAGCACTGAACTATGGTCCAGGTCCTGAAATTACGAGGAAACATGCTCCCAGCGCCTGAACTAGAAACTTTACAGCATAGTGATGTTCTACAACATGGTTTGTATCACTAAGGTCCGTTTTTTGGTGTTGATTTAAATTAGGGTGGTCCCTATTTTCACGGAAATACAAAAACTTACTTTTTTATTTGATGAAATAGACGGTTACATTCTTGGGCAAAGTTGTAGCGCAGCAAACTTCATGGAATTTTCAAATATAAATTTTTTGTAGCTTGAAAATTGATCGATTTAGAGCAATTTTCCCTCATCAACTTAGGGTGTACCATAAAATAATGTTTTTTCCCCTATTTTTTTTATTTCAATTCCCACCGTAAAATTGTTCTGTGAAGTGTTTTAAAAATTTTGAAGACGCGTACTTTGGTATACAAATTTTTCCGCTCAATAGTTATTGAAGATTTTCTAAAAAAATACGCCCTTTTCAAATGTTGATTTTGTTGAGGCAAACAAAACAAAAATCAAAAACGTCATTTGTGAGGGCAATTTATGTTGTTTAACATATGTGAAAACTAGAGATATGTTATTTCTGTATCTTGAGAAAATTACATTTGCATCTGGGATGGTTTTAGAAGAAAAACTTCAATAACTATTGATTGTTTAAAGCTAGCGGCAAAGTTAATAAATCAAAATACGCGCCTTTTAAAGTTCTACAACTAAAAATAAAAAAAGTAAGGTTAAAAAAAAACATTTTTTATGGTACACCATAAGTTGATGAGGGAAAATTGCTCTAAATCGGTCAAACTACAGTCCCAGTCCCAGCTACAAAAAAATATATATCTATAAATGAAAATTCCATGAAATTGTCTGCGCTACAACTCTGCCCAATAACGAAAACGCTTATTTCTTCAAATAAAAAAATCAGTGAGGTTGTGTATAACATACGACCGGTTGACGTAGACTATGTTATGTCGTTTGACAAATTTCATTAGTTTCGTAGCGGAACATTGCAACGCAGCTACCGTTCTAATGGGAAGTTGGGTTAGCATAAGCAGGTGAATAAGTGTGTTAGAACATTCTGTGATTCGCTTCTTAGAAATGATTAGGCGGCCCTGGAAGGGACGTTTGGCTTTAATATTGGTATGATGAAAGGGTAACGGCTGTGCTGGTAGAAGTGATTGTGTTGATATGATCGACTAGCTGGAGACCATCATCATTATCGCGTTATAGATTGTTCATGGTTTGTTTAGGAATTCGAAGTAAAAAATAAATGATGTTTTTGTGAGTTAATAGTCGAAAAAAACTCCAACTGATTGAATCAAAAATCCCGAAAATCTATCAAGAAATGTTTGTGTTGCAGATATTTTAAAATTTTCATTTGATGCCTACCCTTGCCGTAAGGCGTAGTCTGATCAAACTAGTGTGGGTGTTATCCTACAGGGTGCGGCAGAAAATAATGCGAAAATGTTCAAACTTGAGTATTGGGTCAATTCGTGCAGCTAGTGACTAATTTTTGTCAAAATTGTATTTGTTTATATTTACTTTAAAGTGCTGCATCCAAACATTCTATTTGTTTTATTGCAAATTCGTCAAAATGTTCGCGAAAGAAGTGATCACCAGTTTTTTGCTCGCCCAGAAGAAGCCGAAAGAGATGGCCAAGGTGGTAGGGTGCCATTTGGCAATAGTTTACCGCATAAAAAGACCCTGCAGGATGGTCATAAGCAGCGGAAGCCGGGACGCAGACGTCCGCGCTTTGCACACACACCGAAAGTGATCAAATCGGTCCGTGCAAAAATTGCTCGCAACCCGGTGCGTTCCATAAGAAATCTTGCAAATGAAGCCAATATTTCGTAGAAATCCATGCGGAGAATCATCAAAGAAGAAATGCATGCATCTTCCAGAGCCAAAGTAAAACGCCACTTGATTACGGACCGGGCCAAGGAACTATGAGTGACTCGTTCTAAGCGATTGCTTTCCTTGTTGAAGAAGGAAAAAATGATCATCCTGTTCGCCGACGAAAAGCTTTTCAGCATCGATGCTGTGGCCAACAGCCGCACGGAATAAGTGAAATTCAAATTTCAAACCAAACATCCGGTTGGTGTCATGATGTTTGGCTTGGTGGCGTCCAACGGTTTGAAAATGCCGCCTGTTTTCATTGATGCTGGAGTTAAAATCAGTACCGAAGTGTATATCGGTATTTTAAAGGACCAAGTTCTTCCCTGGGTGAAGGCCAACTTCTTCGAGAACCAACACGTTGTCCTACAGCAGGATGGAGCGCCGTGTCACACGTCCACTCGAACCCAACAATGGTTGAACGATAACATGAAGTTTTGGCCGAAGGATTTGTGGCCTCCTAGCAGTCCAGACCTCAATCCGTTGGATTATTTGATTTGGGCATATGTTGAAGCACGAGGGTGCAAAACATCACACCCTAGTGTGAAAACCCTGAAGTCAACCATAACACGCACATGGCAGTCCATGTCGGAGGACTACGTCCGAAAAGCATGCTCTGGCTTTTGGCGTTGGCTCGAGGATGTTATTAATAAAAATGGAGGGCACATTGTATAAATTTGTTTAAAAGGACTTTATAAATATAACTGCACTCGGAAATGTTGATATTATTGCTTGAATAAGTTGATAATGGGATTTGAAAGAAATAGAACAAACTTTCGCACCCTGTAATGGATCGTATGTATGTCAGAAAACACTTGTACACTCTTGAGAACGGTTTAAATGTAGATACGGCCTCGGGTTGAAGGCCCTTTTCCAACCAAATAGTTGGCATCGCATTACCTCTGGCGGCATCCAATTTCGCCCGATAACCACAAGCTCGCTCAGCATCGGTACATGGTCGTTTCGGAGGATATTCCGTATGTTCGATTTTAAAGCGCTTCCGAAATTTGCGCATACGGTTGGCACCAAAACGCTTATCGCATCGTATGTATTCTCACTTGCTTGTGCACAGCTTCTTAAACTTAATTTTTTTTTAAAGTGCAACGCGAATCGTTGATATAACAAAATAACTAATCATTAAGAACTATTCAGAACTATTCAACATAATAACTATTCATAACAACCGACTGCCTAGCACTCCACCGCATAATTTAAGGCTGCTTAGCAACGCTTGCCTAGCCAACGGCTTGCTAGCTATAGCCTGCAGCGTAATCAGCAAATTGACCAATTGGATTGTCGCCAGTGTACCTTTAGTGACACTTGCCACCGCCAGCTGCCATTGGCGCCTTGCCGCTCCACCCTACCGAAAATAGCTAGTGCACCCTCCAGGATGCATGCCATTGCCAGCTGTCACTCTATATTGGGTCGCTGCTCCACAACGCTCCAATACTGCAACACTTAAGCGAAAATTTGGTGTACCTGTTTAATATCGTTCACAGCTATATATGAAACTTTCCTTGCTCACATTTGAAATCTGTGTTAGGAGATTACTGTGCATTTAGTAAATTTAGCCTGCAAAACAATACAATAAGACATCACCCTTCATTTCTTTTATTATCAATATTTTAGAATTGTTAACGGATAATGTTTGATCGTTGAAATGATACGCGGGAAAATTTCCAATTGATTAATTGAAACATGTTTAAAATCTATCAAGAATTTATGACGTTATATGCGTTTAATTTGTAACAATATTTCGTGACGGTCGATTATTTATAGCTTTTTAATTAAAACCCTACCCCAGCCGTAAGACGTAGTCTACGTCAAACGTTAGTTTTTGTATTGCCGTGAAAATAGGGACCACCCTAATTTAAATCAACATAAAAAAGGGACCTTAGTGATACAAACCATGTTGTAGAACATCACTTTGCTGTAAAGTTTCAAGTTTAGGCGCTGGGAGCATGTTTCCTCGTAAATTCGTGATTTGGACCATAGTGCACTGTCATATGTTTTCTTTCTATTCTCTCGCTCGTTAGTTAATGAGTTAGGACGCAAACAATTTGCAATGATTTTGAAAACAACCTACCTATATTCGCTCAAACTACACGTCTGATATGCTCGTACATTTTGATATCGTTTTTACTACTATACGTGTAAGGCTTTGCCTTTTTCGGGAAAATGTTCTGGCTTCAGTTCTGGCTTGATTTGCTATTTGCTATTGTAGCATCATTCCGCCAGTTCGCAAGACTATGAGCTGGTGCGAGAGCTGCTGGAGAAGAGACAAATGAGCTCAGGCAACAGCCGATCATTTCGGCATTTCAGTTTACTGAGCCTCATCGAATAAATTGCCGAGATTCATCAATCAAATGAAATCATTGCCGAAAATCAGCTAGAGTTTCTGAGCAGTTGAAAATTTTGCCGAAGTACATAAATAGAGTGTGTACGCTCCTTAGCATCGATGTTTAGCAAATTTCCAATCTAGACATACCCAAGTAACACTAGAAACATTTTCTTTGAAAAGAATATAAGAACTTTGTTGTAAACAGGTCGTGAGGATGAAATACCAAACAAACAGTTGAAAACAGTTTTGAGGATGTTTTTCCACACATATTCTGTATTCTGATCTTCTGGGTGGCCACCATATGACCACTGAAGGGACTCCTTCAGACCACAAATTGAAGTTCATCCTACATCATTGGTTGCAAAAAAAGAAAGTCCTATCGGCGCTACTTCCAAGAACTGGTCACTTTTACGGGTGTTCCGGATCTTCTGGAGAGCCAGTTGGTTCTCAACATGGTTCTCAAAGAGGATCAAACTTAAACTGTTTTTTACTTTCAATGTTTGGATGCATACCACGCTGATTTTGAAAAACCTGAAGTCTTGTCACCAAATTTGATAAGACTCGAAATTTACAAAATATTTCGAGAATTTCTTTGCACTTTCATATGGTATTGATAATAGCTAGTAACAGTCGTGCGTGAAATTATGGTTTTCCAAGATTTTCCCTATCAAATAATTTAAAGACTTATGATTTCGTCCCGCTGAAACGGTCACCTTAAAAGTGGTACGAGAACAACAAACACATTTTGGTTCTATTTTTGTTCGATCAACTTAAATTTTACTCCTTAAAAATACCGATGTTGACTGTTTGTCATCTTACCACTATGAATTATTTTTACTCACTTTTGAGTAGCCATACCTTTGATTGGTTTGAGTCAAAAGTACTCAATTTTGGGCTGTTTGGAAATAGCGTGTATGCTAGTTGCTATTTAATATGCTGATAGATTACACTAAATATTATGAAGTTTCCGAAAGGTGAAGTGAGGTTTGTCTTTTGATAAAGTGAGAAAGGTCACCTGCAGTGACGTGACTGTTCATTTGATTTACCCATTGACTAACTGATGCGGCAAAATTTGTGCATTTCCGGACTTTTTTTGGAAGCAACTCCCGGATAATCGAAGAAAGGAAGTATTTTTTCCGCTTCATGATGAGTGAATTATTGATCATTAGTAGTTTGAAGTTATATATTGAGTTGCCATATAGTGGGGAAGTTTGAATCTTGATAGAGTATGGAGTGAAGAAAAATAGTTTAAGTAAAAAAGATCCAGTACACTGAAGAAAGTGGCCATTTGCTAACAAGCATGTGCGCTTGCGCGTTTGGCACAATATTTAAGATGCACTCACCACGTGAAAAACGGAGTTTTTTTTAATGGAAGTGGCTTTTGGTTAGATCTATCTGATTTTAAATTTATTACAAAAGTCTATTTTCGAATTACTAGAAATGAGAAGAAAAATTAGTATCTTCCATCTAATTCCAACTACCTTTGTTCATCTTGACAAATACGCTTATTTCGTCTACAATGTGCAGAGCTCTTCAGTGTGGTGAACTAATAACTCGAATAATACTAAACACGTGCCTAGTTTGAAAATGTTACATTTTCCAAAGTTGAAATTGTGTTCTATTACCCTTACCCAATGTCTTTTTTTCACACGTTTTTTTTCAAACGGTTTGTTTCCGGCGATAACTCCAGAACAGAACAACTTATCGACCTAATTTGAATCGCATGTTACGTTTTGGGCAGTAATCAATCAAATGGCAGTTTTTCAAAAAAATCACAATTTATGGTGCAAAAGGCTTAAAATTTTGAAAACTGTATTTTGACCATTACATGGAGAGGTAACACATGCAAACACAATCGAAGCAATTAAAAATGAATATGCACGTGAATTTATCAACTTATCAATTTACCCACCGTGTAAAAAAAATTGCATGTGAAAGTAACCTCGGAATGAGCGAGACTCTCCAGACATTCTGAAATGGGTTGCTGTATCTGCAGTAGAGCCATCAATGTCTAGCTCCCGGATTAAAGTTGCGTCCAGAAGTCACGTGAAGGATTGTTGCAAACAGATGGGTGTCAAATTGATTACACACAAACACACACAAATTAATAAGATGTTAGTGTGACAGAGTCAAAAGAGCAACTGATTTACTCCAATACTTTGATTTCTTTTTGCCATCCATATTGAGAACTGAGATCGTTGAACTGAGAACCAAACGAGTATGTTAAATATGAGCTTATTATGAGGTATCGGATTCCATCTGATTTTAGTTTATTAACAAAATTATTAACCGCACATTAGAAATTAACAGCTGAACTCAACAACTCAGATAACGACATTCAGACAATTCACTAACTGCAGATATAGGGTGTGCCAGTAAATCCAAGCACGATTTGAACATTGTAATACGTGCTGGATTTACGAGAAAGTCGGAGTTGTTTTCACTTTTAAATTCTTTACAATTTTCCTCTGCAGTACAACGTTACATTTCCCAGATCAATTTAATCGTAAGTACGCCAAGTAGCGGACTCTTGATCCACGATCTACGATTTTGATCTAACACTGCTCATTAGCTTCAGCATAGACTGTCTTTCAAATGGACTGCTTTGAAATGTTTTCGCAAATATGCCTTTGTCAGGGCTCAACAAGTTTTAATTGGTCTTGACTGAGGACTGTTTTGAGAATTCATTTTCTACGAATTTAACTCCATTGGCTTTGTGTCGGGTATCATGTCGGTTGTGAAATACGTTCATACCAAATTTGTCGAAAACATCACCAAGCTGTGATGTTTCCAGAATTAGCGCATCATCGCAACATAAACATCAGCTGTCATTGTACCGGTTATTGAAACTGAATTTGAAGGCATTCCACACTCCGAAATTGCTTGCCAAACCAATTTTTCACTGAATATTGACTAATCCATTTCTTTACTGAATTTTTATGTCAAAATTGACTCATCGGCATTATTAATACACAGAGGTTTTTTTTACACGGGGGATACGTTCCACTTTTACTATGAAACCATGTAAAAAAGACTAAATAGAGATGATAAATTGATAAACACTTTATATTGCTTCGATTTTGTTTGCATGTGTTACCTTTCCAATAGTCAAATTGCAGTTTTTAAAAATTTTAGTATTTACACCAAAAATTGTGATTTTTTTGAAAAACTACAATAGGATTACTTTTTGCCCAAAACGTAAAATGTGATTCAAATTGCGTCGATAAGTTGTTCCGTTCTGGAGTTATCGCTGAAAACAAACCGTGTAAAAAAACCGTGTAAAAAAAGACCTTCGTGTACTTTAACCATCATGATTAATGAAGAAATGGTCACCCGAAAGCGTCTTGCTACCACATTTTACGTAGGTTTCATCGTCCATAATTACGTATGTTGATTTTCCGCACAGCAGTTTCTCGTTTAAATAACGGGAAAAAAATCTGTGCCCAGATTCGTCAACTGCAGCCATGAATTCGAGAACAAGCAAAAATACACCGTGAACTAAATCACGTAATCATGAACTAAATAACATTTAGAGGAACATTTTTGAAAGCCTGGACTAGTTCACGGTCGAATTTCTTTTTCTGGAAAAAAATAAATGGATAATTTCATCTCAATCTGAGATGGCATCAAATCTGCCGAAAAAATATGTGCGCCGTCTTCGAAAATCCGACTGCGTCTCACAGATGCACTAGAAAATACCTGGAATTACATCATTCGACGGTGTTCCGTGTGGTGAAATTATTCAGCGGGAGAAAATCGAAGACAATTGATGACAATGAATGTGTTGAATCTGTGCAAGCATCCATCGTATTTTTTTATCCACACTGTGATGAAGAAAGCGGATGTTTCACGGACACAAAGCAATTACTGAGGAAGTAGTTTTACGTTTACATTTTTCGAATAAAAAGGTGGACAAATGCTTCAAAAGGTTCTTTGTTTGGCAGGCCATTAGCGGGTTTTGAAGAATGAACCAGCAATTCATCACAGCGGGTAATATGAATGGGGCAAATCTATCGGGACGAGTGCCTCCAGAAGCGTTTGCTGCCGTACCGGTCTCACGGAGGCGAGACAATTTTGGCCGGATAGGGTATCCTGCCACTACGCACGACCGGTGCAAGACTGGTACTGAGATAACAATATTGTTTTTGTACCAAAAAAGTTCAACCCACAAAATTCACCGGAACTTCGTCCAATTTGGGCCACCATGAAGGGCAAACTTCGTAAGCCCATTAAGTAATCGAAAAAGAGCTGACTTTGCAGAAACGGTGAGTAAAAGTATCTAAAAAATCAACAGTGGGTTGCCTAAAAGCTTATGAGCGGTATCAAGGGCATAGTGCAGGCATTCGGTCATGGAAAAAAGATCCAATAGACCAATGAAATCGCAACCTAATCGTAATTATGCAGGTTATTCCCCAAAAAGTTTGAAGAAAATGCTACTAAAATATGTTTGCGTGTGTCATTTTTTTGAGTATAGTATTTACTTCCAAATTGTTTTACGAGCTGTTCCGATATTCACAGCATTGATTTTCTCAAGCTGAGTGAAAACGTTCCAGTAGTGCAAGATTTGTGCATGATCTGTTTGCTTTTATCGAATTTTCATGAAAACTAAATTCACCGACACTTCCCACGAACACAGCTTGTTATAATCAAGTCGAAAATACTGTCCAATGACAAATACAGGCAACTAATATAAGTTGATAAAACTTTATTTTATACTCAAATACGACGTATAAAGCGCAAAATGTCGGGCCTTATAAAACATGAGATGAAAAAAAAAAATATTCAAAAATTATAGGGCCCAAGGTATAGAATTCGAACCCTAGCCCTTGGCGCGAGAAGTTTGTAGCTTTTTTACATTACCAACTCCGATTGTTGAGAAGTCTATACTCAATATCTATGATTTGCTTCTTGTTGGCAATGAAATCAAAATCTTGTATACAAATCCATCGTTTTGTCACAAATCATGTTATGTAAAACATCTTTGGTATAGTGTTATTTCAACAGTATTTTAAACTATCTATAAAATGGCTCCTATTT